>JAHWFP010044748.1:612-11690 GCA_023313725.1 Lithobius niger | reverse complement strand
CGGAGGCGCTACAAGCACCTGAGCCGTCGTAGCGTCCGCCGTTACAACTGGTGGCAGCGGTGGGATGAACAGGTGCTGTTCCCGTCAAGCGTTTCCCCCCTGCCATGCTACAAGCAAGAAAACCTAGAAGGATGCAAGCCACTTCCAACTAGACGTCTGTGGTCCCGACAATACGGCCACGAAGCAGATGCCTGTGACTAAGATACACAAAGTCACGAAGTAGATGTCGTACTGAAAGCTAAAAAACAGTACAACCACCGCCCAGCAGCCCCAACAACTGCCGGCGCCGGGAAGCAGCAGCTGCCGCTTCCAGTAGACGTCCTCAAGCCGAGAGCCGTCCCAACCCCAACCGATGCTGTAGGAGAAGAGGCCCGCAAGGAAACCTGCGCTCCGTACAGCCTAGCCGAGGATTTTGTGTTTTACACCGAGGTCCCGTGGATTAGACCGCCAGAGACGATCGACTCCAGAAATCAGTGCCGAACTTCCCGTGTTGCGATGGAAACAGGAAGGACAGACTGACCGTACAGCGATTGTACAATTGGGTGAGTGTACACGAGATATGCTTAGAGGCCGCCAACCCGAGTGTTGTAGTTGATAGCATTTATGCAATTTAGCTATTCATATACCAGAGTGCTGGAGGTTCTTGAGAGTGTATTTTTTTTGTATCAACTTACTGGATTTGGGAGAGAAGTTTTTAATTAATTCGCTCTGCTCAAACTTAACGTTAAATTTTAAGCGGCTGCTTTTAATTTTTGTTTCATTTATAAAGGCTTTATTTTGAAACCACGTTTAAACGTAAAAATGTCCGAAATGGATCAACTCGAAGAAATCATTCGTGATTTACAGAACAAAGACCTCAAAAAGGCATGTTTAAACTTAGGTTTTACAGTTAGTGATTCCAGAACCGAATCTCAACAAATCTTGCGAGCAGCCCTCGAAGATGGCAAATTAGACTTAAACAAACTCTCTGATGCATTAGCAAGCGCTATTGAAAAGAGAGAAGCTATCCTTTTAACAAAAAAAGAATTAGCCGTTAAGGAGAACGAACTTTTTCTGAAAGCAGAAGAGTTGAAGTTAAGAGCCTTAGAAGTGGCGGATGCCGAAAAACGCCGGGCTCATGAATTAACCCTTAAAGACAGGGAAGCCGCTCTTAAAGCCCAAGAAAGGGACCAAGAAGCCCAAATTAGTGATCGCGCTAGTGCAATGGAACTAGCCAAACTAGATAAGCAGCTAGAACTAGCAAAGCTAAACGCTGCTTCGTTAAATCTTAACCCCGCTCCAAACGGAGCTAACGGCGCTCCCCCAGCTCCCCCAAATCCAGTTGCAAGACATGGTAAGGTTGCGGACGTAGTTCGTCTCGTCAACAATTGGACGCCTAAAACTGAAATCAACAGTTTCCTTAAGATTTTTGAACGTACAATGACTAGTCAAAGGATTCCTAGAGATCAATGGGTCACGGGACTCCAACCCCTCGTCGGTGAGGTTTTCATTAAAGTTTGCGATCAGCTAACAGACGCTGAGATGCAAGACTATGATTTAGTAAAAAGTAAAATACTTGCCCGTTTTGTTCAGACTAAAGAGTTGGTGCAAACACAGTTTCGTTCTCTAGAGAAAGAAGCTGATCAACAATTTTTTGACTATGCGTTTGAGTTAGAAACATTGTTTACTCGTTGGTTAGCTTTGGCTAAGGTTAACCGGGACTATGACAAGCTTGTCAATTTAATGCTTTTAGAGCAATTTTATAAATCTTGCCCTACCCAACTTAGGAAATGGATCCCGGATCAAATTAAGCTAGGGACACTGGCCGAAGCGGCCCAGTTATGTGATGAATTCACTACTCGCAATAAACAGATTGCTACCGAAGCTGCCACTCGTGCAGCCAAAACACAGCCCATAGCTGTAGCGTCGAACCAAGGTTCTAAACCTACTGGTCAACAGCGTGGTCACATCCGTAACCACAACACGACAGCTAATCCGGCCGGATCTGTCCGTGTAAACGCAGAAAACCCTGGAGGGAACCCTGCCATAAACATTAGTGCTAGTGAAAAAACTAACCCTAATCAAGATAGAGTTAGGCGCGGCTACGTGTGTGAATCTCCCCATCATTTTCGTAGTGAATGCCCCGAGCTTAACTCGAAACCCCAGCAAGTTAATGCATGTTTCCCAGTTGGGAAAAATGCCAGTAAAATTCTTAAGGCTAGCACTCTGTCCGGTAGCATAGGGAAAAATAAAATTAATATTTTATGCGATTCCGGAAGCACAGTTTCGCTAGTTAGCGCTAGGCTCGCCAGAAATTGGCCACGCTTAAAACGTAAGATTAAATGTAAAACTGCCTTGTGTAGTGAAGTGTTTACTTTAGATCAGGTAAATCTCAGGCTAAGATTAGATGATGGCACCGTGTTAAAAACAGTAGCGTGCATTACACCGGTCAACAATTCGTTCTACGATGTCGTTTTGGGCGTGACAGGATTAGATTCATTAAACCTACAGCGCAGACCAGAAATCGCCACGCCCCGTGATTTTTCTCCCGTGCCATCCGAGGTGGCTACGCCCCCCGTCAGAACCGGCCCACGTCAATCAAAGAAACGTAAGAGCCGCCGTAGACAAACCAGCCCCGCGGGATTGATCAAGCCCCAAACCCCCACAGTGCTTCCGCCTATCGTCGTTAAGTCCTCAAGCGCAGACGAAAGGGGTCTGCTAAAAACTTCGGAGGTCAACCCATTACGAGATAATGAGACCCAAGTCCCCTCCCTTGACCGATGGATGGACTGTCGCCATCTTTGTTGGCGTAAACAAGCAACGAAAAATGCGTTGAACCTGCCTCCTACAGGCATAATAAAACGAAGTTTGTCAGCTAGTGATATAAACAAAAGTTTAGTCATGTCAGATAAACCCAAGGTTAGCGAGTTTAACTTTGACGAATGGATTAAGTTACGTGAGTTAACTTCCCCCAACCATAAGTTGGAAACAAGTAATTTAAAGGTCGGCATTAAAAGTGTTCCCCCTATGTGCTTTGATTTTTTCCCAGAGTTTGGTAAAGTAAAGTTGCCGGATTTTAATCTAATTTAAAGCCAGTGTGTTAAGCAAATAAAAAAAAAACTTAAACATAGTTTTTTCCCAGCCCTTTTTGTTTTGTTAAAAGTAGGACCGGTGTTTTAGTGTGAATTCTATGTCAGTCTAGGGTGGAAATAAATGCATTTATTATGGCTCTAGCACTGAATTGGTGTTTCCAATAAAACGAAGGTTTAATACCTAACCTAAAGTAGTTTTTCTCTAAATTAGAGTTTTTTTTTCTTGTTGTAAGTAAACCGGAAATCTAACAAAGTAAATTTCCCGTGCATGTTTTCTTTAAACAATGTGTAGTTAGTCGCTACAACCGTGGCTCCATCTAGGAGCAACAAAACCTAAAAATAGTGTATTTGCTGAATTTTAAATCTTAAAACTTCAGAATCTACTGGACAAACCTGGAAAGCATCTAGTGATTGTTGCTGCATCAAGGCAGCATTTTCGTTAAACATTTAATTGTTAAACGTTTCGTTTCAGTACAAATTGACTGAAAATTATTTTTACCTGCATTTTTAATTTTGCCATTTTAGTCTGTTGAGAGCTCATCTTAAAGTAACTCTCAGTTAATTCCCGTTTTGGCCTTCACACCTAAATTTTAAGTGCCTATGTTTTACTCTTTTTGTCACTATCAACGTCTCCTTGTGTGGGAGAATATTGACAAAGACTGTAACGACACTAATTAAATGTTCATTAGGAATGTTCTACGAGAGTTGCAATTTGTCCCCGGTTGGCTCTTCTTTAAGTTTTACACGAAATGGTTTTCTTTATAAAAAACCGTCTGTCTCACCTCTGAGTGCGAAAGGTCAACTCTGTCGTTAAAAGGTTGTTAGTTTTTATCCACAAAACTTCCCAGTGTTGTATTGTTATGTTTAAGTTATGGGTCTTATCTCAAAATCCTTCAGTGTCAAATTGCCTATGTAAACAAGTTGTTTGGTAACCTAAAACCATTCTAGTGGTATTAGTTGCTGTTAAATAGAGCCGGTGTTCTATCACGTGTTCACAGAATATTCTCTTCTAACCGCTATCGCAGCCTAGGTTGAGGGTGGACGGCAAGGTGTTTTTGGCCGTCACACAGAAAAAAAAGACGCGGCAATTGGACATAATCCGGACTTGTACGAACGATTAAGTGGCGGGACGCCTCATTTGACAGTATTCTTTTACAAAAACCCTAACTTTGTACTTTCACTTTAAAACTAGTGTGTTTCTTGATAAATGTCTTTTTGCCCCATTTTCAAATACTTGTACGATATTCCTGCACCAGGCAGCGCGGACAGTATTTAGTTAATGGTTGCAAAAACAGTAAAAATTTAACTTGTAAATTTTGAATTTCTTAAAGTCTCTGAGCCACAAAAACGTTGGTCCCCCAAAAAGACAAAACGGCGAAGTCAACATTTATGTAAACTGTGTACTTTATTTCTTGTCAATTTTTATATATAATATTTT
This sequence comes from Lithobius niger, assembly GCA_023313725.1. Taxonomy (NCBI): domain Eukaryota; kingdom Metazoa; phylum Arthropoda; class Chilopoda; order Lithobiomorpha; family Lithobiidae; genus Lithobius; species Lithobius niger. The sequence continues at coordinate 7,181 of JAHWFP010044748.1, read as the reverse complement.
GGCGGTCTTGTGTTTTTGCATATCTTGTGTGCACTAACCTTTCCATTATAGCTTTTATTCCGAGTTCTCAAGAACCCCGAATAAAATCCTGCGTCCGGGGGCGTGTAAACGAGCGCCACCGAAAAACGCCTGTTTTTCAAGAAAATTGAAATTTTTTTTTCTTGAGGCATCCAAAATGCCTCGCCGAGGCACATCTGGCCGTTTTTTTGTTAATGGACAGAATCATTCCAAATTTTCAACATCAATAGCTTGCCCAAATACAAGATGCTTGGGGAAGCCCAAATCCGGACTTTCCACCCGGAAGTACCAGTAATTCACGTTTGAAGATCACCCCAAAACCACATCGCACCTTCAACATGGCCGCCATTGCCACTATTTGAATTCTGTATTCATGTACTTTTAATACTCGTATTTTTCGGGCATAAAGTCCAAACACTAGCTTAGTTGTGTGATAGGGAAAAGGTACTGAACCCTGTGTCCATATAATGACAACCATCTTTGAGGTGTGATATTTTTTATTGTGTTTGAACGATCGCAACTACTATGAAAAATTTCCACTTAGATCAAACATTGTCCGTTAACTTTAAGGTTCAAACCTCCACTTTAACTTTATGCGTTTTAGCATATAATTAAACTAAACTATTTATTCATTTATTTATCCTTTTTATAATAATCTTTTGCCCCCAGAAACGCTACCATATGTCCAAACGTATAAACGTAATACGACCTGGCATTCTACCGGACACGAATTTTTCAGTGTATATATGTTTATTTTAGTTCTCTTCTCAGCCCGACTAGACCCAACCAAATGCTACTGATAGCTTGAACTACTATTAAAACCAAAAGAATTCTTACAAAGATCTGTTTCCAAGCAATTCCGAAAGTCAAACTGTGCAAAAACTTCGAAAACCCCTTTTTGCCCCCCTCCCCAGCCAAAACTAGTTGTGGTGTTTAACACTGCAGTTTACCGTTAAAAGCTTGTTTAATTTAATAGTAATGTTCTCTGCATTACCCAAAGCCAAGTATCAAGCTTTCACAAGAGCCTATTCACGTTACAAACATGTAAATATTCAATCCGTAGCCAATAATACAAAGTAAAGGCCCATTTCCGAAAGTTCAATTGAGTAAAACTCAAAACAGGCCTATCTTTTTCCGTTTTACATGTTCCTACTCCTTCAAACGGCTCTGCACCCAGTCCCTTTGTTCAACCGATTTCTCCTCCCACTTTCCATTGTTCTCGAGGCCCTCAGCCAATCAGACCCCAGCAGCTATCCTCGATGTCCGCGCTTTCCCTCCTCTCCAGCATAAAACCCCAGCCCCAGAATGCATAGTAGCACAGCTCACAGATCTCAAGCTAGAGAAGGGTCACGCCAGTCGGGAGTGGAGACGCCATGTCCGGAGAATGCCATGCCGGGCACGATGGTAGTGGTTCGTATGTTTGTTGTTAGCTTTTGAAAATTTAATTTAGGACCCCCAAGTCTAAATTTTAGTTTAAAAACGTAACTTAAACTCTCTCTAGCTAGGGAATATTATGGTGGTGACGCCTGTAGCGGCATCTTAGGTTTCTCACCCCATAACGTCAGAGTGGTTCTCTTACTAAAAACCAAAATCTTTCTTATTTGTTTTAAACTTTAATTCAAATAACTGACGGTTTGATCTTTGTGTGGGATTCATTGGTTATTCACTCCAGACGGACTTTATAAGTAGCCGAGGCTTTTATAATTTGAGGAGTTGACTTGTAAACAGCAACTCTGGGAGGTTTAAGGCTCTGTTTTATCACTTAGAAACAAAACTGTGAAACGGTTGATCTTTCATGCGTGTTTGAAACATACTGTTTGATAGATTGTAACCAGCCTGGGCTGTTCAATCTTGCGGACGACTCTGCTGAGCGTTCAGTATTGCTTTTTCTATTCGAAAAATTAAGTGGATGTTTTATTCTGAAACACAAACGTCGTTTTAGTAAAAACTTGTAAAAACGAATTACATGTTGTAAATTCAAACTAGTGCTTTTTAAATACTTTATTTCAAAAGCTTTCGTGCAAACTAAATGTAAAGTGTGTTTTTCATTCTCTGTTGTTATAATAAAAACCAGGAGTTTTTAACTTCAGTTCGTTTGCTAGTCGATTAACTGTTTAAGTGTAAATAAATATGTAAACCATTTTTAGTTTAGCTCTTGATAAACGGTTAAATTTCCATCGCTGGTGGCAGCAATTTACCAGCAGTATTAAGGTTAGGCCCCTTTAATTTAGGACCCTGCGCTCCATCCCCCATGCTGGGACAGTAGCCCTTGCTGTGCTTATGCCATAAAAGTCGCAATAATCACCGCAACACCTTAAGCTGAATCTCCGTGTCAAACCAGGAAACCGGAGGCGCTACAAGCACCTGAGCCGTCGTAGCGTCCGCCGTTACAAAAGGTTATCGAAAGTTTGCACTTGGATTTTAAAGTTTCATAAGCAGTTTGCCATGCTCCGTAGCAAATAGTTATTGATGTCGGAACGGGATTGAACCTTCTTCGGCATTTAAAATTAATTTAGAAACTAATTCAGTTTTTGCAATTCCCGATGGACCCACTATTAATTGATTGGAGGGGTGCTTTAGGGATAAATCCATGGCTGGTTTTGAGGGATCGATAAGGAATGGCTGGCTTTTTATAGGAGGAGGGATGTACCTTTAACGAAAAATAATTTGAACTGTATATTAAATTTTTCTTACGTGGAATAGAGAGTGGTGGAGGTGTTAGGAAATAAAATAGTATTTTATATCTCAAATAATTTTTTTTATTTAACCAACTTAGTTACATTTCAATCTCGTTTTTGGACGGAGAGTACTGAGCTTCTACATTCGCGATTCGAGCCGAAACGTAAGGGAAGTTTGCGGCGTACTTTACTAAAAAGGCGTCGTTTAAATCCAACGGAGCTTTTGCATATTTTGCGAGAAAGTTCGGTATGTGCAGGTCAAAAGGCACTAAATGACGGTCGGTGGTCTGCAACGTTTCGAGTGGGTGAGGATCGTTTTTTTGCTTGGTTTTGGTACACAGAGGCACGATCTTGTGAGTAGGATTCACCGATTCCATAGCCATTAATCCTAACACAACATCTAAGTTGAGTGGTCTTGAAAAACGCAAATAACAGTTAATCGCGTCAGTTGTTGCACCGACACAAAACCCTTGCAAATTAAATTCGTGTTCGAATATTGACGGACAATTAAACATCATCCCTTTATCTATCTGTCCGTGAGCGGATTGTTTCACAATGGCGTAACAATGGCATAATTCACCTACCTTGGGTTGCTTAGACGTGAGTTTCCTACGCTTGAGCCAACGTGTGGAACGGCCACTTGCTTTCCCCGGCCGGTGTAGGCGGCTGTTGATCGGGAATGGGGAGTTCTGGAAGTAGCTCAGTGGATAACGTTGCCTCCATTGGGTAGACGGAAGCGGCTGGTTGTGGCGGGTGGATGATGCCAGAGTCGGCTGGTCGTGGTGGCTGGACGGTGGGAGCTGCTCCTCGTCGAAGGGTTGTGCAGCTGACGGTGGAGAGACGGGTGAGGAGACGTGTAGGTCCATGCTCGTCGTTGTGCGCTCTGATGACTGGGTGATGGGTGAGAGGTATTTAAAAATGGGTGAGAAAAATTTTGAAAATTAGTTCCGCGAAATGAATTTGTAATAAAATTTTGCTTTAAAAAAGCTGCAAACTGTGGCTACGTGATTAGGACAGAAATGATATCTGTCCATTTCACAGTAAGAGGGAGCCAATGGGGTGTTAGTAGGTATTTCCTCGCAGCTACGTTGCACTTTTTCTCTAGGTAATCTTTTAATTTTTTTGTCCCCCTTGACGAAAAATACAGTTCCAGTGGAGACACACTGCAGCCGCTCGATTTCATTAGTCACAACGAAGATTGGAGTGTCTAGCGCCTCATTTTTCTTCTCTTGTTGCAAAATGAACTTTTCACAATATGAAATAGTTCTTCGTTCCTTTTCAGTGATGTCTGATTCCAGTACCGATTTCAGTATTTTGATAATAAAATGTTGCTTTAAATCGTGGCCGACCAATGATAGTTCCTTGATGTAATAAAGTCCGTTGATCGTGACTGCATTACACGTCACGATATAGTCTAATTTTCTATTGAAAATTTTCAATTCTGATTCAACAAGAGTTGCATCCATTCCGACAGCTGGTCGACCGCGTCTGTTAAGACTTTAAATTGATCAACGTTCAAATCCACGGACTTCCTGTACGCATTGGCGAAATTCACAATGGTTTTGTTCAAAGCATGCGAATGATAACAGGTGACCGTACACTTTGATGTCTCAATCAAAACCGCGAGTGAGTTTTCTTGATCAATAATCGGTAACCAGCTGGGAAAAGAGAGCGCTAATATTGTAGAAATCTTTGGGACTTAACGAAATACCATATGCAGTCGCCGTGAATCCCACTGGATTAACTGTATAACGTCTCACATGGACTTTAAGGCTATTGTTAAATTCCGACACCTGAGCAAAGAAATTGTTCCCAAGATGAACCGAATGTTTTGGTTTTATGGGGAGTAGAGGATTTGCCATACAGAACGCACTAAATTTCGCTAGAAAAAAAGAAAGTAAATATTAAAAAAAAGGTTCGTTGAGAAAATAATTTATTCAAAATCGAGGTCAATATTTTCTTTCAAGACGTTTAACTACTGAGCCGTTAAAGTGATTAACCCATTATCAGAAAAGAAAAGAAAATCTTTGTTGTCGTCAAGAGTTACTAATGCTTCGGACGAAAGGAACAGTAGGGTCGGTCGGTGTGCCTGATTGATTAAAGAGGCCTTCCTCCGCAAAAGAAGGTAACAACGGTTCCATTTTCTGCCATTCTTGTAGAGATACCAAGAAAAATTGGCTCTCGTGAATCATGTAACTGCCGTCTACGGCTGAAAATTTGGTTATTTGAGCAGTTAATTTGGAATAATCTATTTTCAATAATAAATTCCCACCAAAATTTAAAACAAAATCACCCATTGGAGCCCCTTTTCTGCGAACAAAGAAAAGAAACTCACTTTTCGTTGAAACGGAAATGTACGTCAAGATTTGAAAATAACCACTCGTTAACTCGTTTTACAACATGTGCGAGATTCGTAAATTGGAGTTCCGACATTACAACGTAACCGTTATAAGTTGGTGTTTGTAATGTTACCCCTCGTCCATGTACACGCGTAATTACCGCGCGTAGACGCGAATGCAGAAAAGAAAACTGGTTTCTCCCCTATCGCTTACCCATAATCCACTGCGAATCGGCAGCGCGTTGGAGTTGGCGAAGGCTCAACTTTTCCGCGTGAGCCGCGCGGCAGGACGGGTTTTTCTGCCCGCCAGCTACTACGAAACTGGGTAATCAATAGAGGGATTTGTAAATAGGTCAAGTCGGTCGGTCATTCTCACCCCTTTTTACGCATGATCGTGGACACACTAGCGCTGCTTTCTTTTCTGTGTCTGCTTGTATGCGCGTCAATATCGCGTGTGCATGTACGAGGGGTAACGTACCCTGTGGGAAACGAGACGTATATTTTCAAGTGTTCTGACTGGTAAAGAGTTTGAAGTAAACTTGAAAGAAATTGTCACGCGGTTAAACGGTTATAAAACCGGGTCCAATCATGTAGTGACATTTTTACCCCGTTTAAAAGGTGAACTAGTCCCTCGTCGGTAATTTCGAAACGTCTGATATGTATACGTGCAATCCCGTACCTGGTACAGTGACTAACAATTTGTGCACACCTCCTAAATCGTAAAATTGTAATTTCATGAATTCGTAAAATTCACCCATATTTTCTATACCTTTTAAACCTGATAGGGTAAACAAAAATAATATAGCTTAGGTATAAGTTCTAGTTTTTTTTTTTTTTTTAATAAATAAGAGCTAAGAGAAGAGCAATAATGTATTGACTTACCTGGAGAGCAGTGAAGAAGGACTGAAGTGACCTTTTGATAATTTGTTTGTGACAATTTTTACACGGATCTGGAGGGTTTTATACCAGGGAAAGTGTGCCAAATTTGGTTCTGACAAGGTTGCTACGCTTCTTACGTGTTGCGTGGAAGGGAACAATTTCTACATTTCTGACGTCATAGATAGGGACAGGTAACCTTGTTTTTTTTTAACTAAATGGTCTATTTTCCCGTCTGCCTCGTCAGAAGCGGAAGTTTCGTCCCTGAAGGCTTAACTACAATGAGCCTTTTCGACTAACTCCGGAACTAGTTCCTCCCGCATGCGCGGTAGAGGGTACGAGTGGCAAGAAGCTCAGCGCGGCCAAGAGCAGATAGGCTGTAGCATTGCTTTGGCTGGATCTACAGGTCTAGATGACATCCGTAATCAAGCGACTTTTAAGCAAATAAAAATCAGTAAAGAACGTGTTTACTTTTGACAGACCTGCGGCAGAATATGTTTACCTATTAGTATTAAAAAACGCTTAAGCGTATAAAATACGGATGTAAGCCTTAAAAAACTTAAAGCCCTAAAGGAACAGATATTAGAAAAGACATGTAAGCCATCAGCGTCGCACTAATATGTGTAAAAGAATCTCCAGCGACACAAAAAACAAGCTGG
>JAHWFP010044746.1:0-12143 GCA_023313725.1 Lithobius niger | reverse complement strand
AGCTGCCAAGTGATGGACCAATCGTAAACACGGTCAGTTTCGTGTTGGAGATTAAAGTAATCAACCGAGGAGATAGCTGGCGTGTGAAGCTTCAGGTCATCCGCGAATTTTTCTTGGGAAACCAAGTCGCAGGTACAATTTAAGTCATTAAGGTATCAGATGAAGAGCAGTGGCCACAGGACAGAACCCTGGGGCACTCCGCTGATAACCGGCAAGGGAGTTGAGAGTTTTTCCTCAATAGACACCGGTTGGGTACGTCCAAAAACAAATGCAGTTATTAGGGATCGACCGAGTCCGGATAGATCCGGATCCGGCGCCGGATCTTGCAGTATCCGGCAATTATTTTAAACCGGATCCTGCACAAATAATCAACTTTCTTTTTTTCTTTGCTTCTTAGCAAAATCTTAGTAAAATAACTAAGCGGTCTACGAGTATAAAAAATTGCAGACGAAATAATTATATTGTAACAAAAATATGTATTGGAGAATACGAAACGAAGATGTTCAAAAAATCAAAACCTTTATGAGCACAAATCGAGCGTCATTACTAAAGTAGTAGCGAAAGTTGACTCATTTCTCCGCGAAAAAATCGTAATTTAAAAAAGTTTATTTCCACAAAGATAGCTTTAATTCACTAGATTTTTTTCTGATCTATCAAACTTATCTTGGCTAACCGCAAAAAAAAAAAATCAGCCACTATATTAGGTGTAACAGGCATGTTTTCCTTATCGCACGTGGTGAGTGAGTTAGGCCTAACGCACGAAGCTGCAAACGTTAAATGGTTCACCTTTGAATCTTTTAAATTCTGGGAAAAAAATCCAAGTATTTACTTCACTGGCTAAATGTTGAGTGCCTTTGAAGTATCCAAAATCCATTTTGTTGGAGATCTGCTCCCTTAATTCGATTTTAGACTTGGTAAACATTGCCTGTCAAATCAGCATTAGCAAAACGTTAGAGCCCACCTGGGCTCCTGGAGGAGATAGTCAACTGTTGGAGTAGTAAGCCAACTCCAAAACCTGATGTGTCTGATAACACCATATTTAAATCTGCACATTATTATTATTTTTTAAATTGTTTTCAGCTTTATTATTTTATTTGGCTTTATTTATAATTAAACAAATTTTAAGAATATTTTGGAGAATAGAGTTATTCGGATATTCGCGAGCCGCCATCTTTGGAGGGTCAAGCGAGGTGACATCCAACTGATTTACGTACTAAAATACGCTTCGAACAAGTGGTTCAAGACCCTGCATTAAACGGTTTATTAACTTTAAAATATTTTTTTAATTTTTATTTCAAACTTTAACTCGATCGTACAAATAATGGAAATCCGAAAAGGTACGTATTAGTATTACTTTGGAATTTTTTTCGTCAGGCTGTCAGACGCTCGCAGCTAATAAGCACTGCTGAAAACTGCATTCGCACATTTAAATTTTGCACTATTATTTAACTCGTCGTGTAATTAAGAATTAAAAACTGTCTGAAGGACGTTATTTAAGAAAACAAATTATTACGGTTGAGATATCCTCTAATGTTTACCCTCAATGTTGCTTTTGAATAGCGCTACCTATTACCGCGACCATTCTGTTGTCTTCAATCAAAAGCTTCAATGAGCGCGTCTTTGAGCGCGCGTGTCTCTTGGCAACTTGCGCATGCGCGCGCTATGCACGCAAACGACATCCGGCAGGCAATAATAGTTCGCGCTATTCAAAATCATTATGTATATTTACATTAGAAGATGCTGTAGCCGTAATAACATTTTTTTCGTGAATAACGCCTTTTAGCCAGTTCATCCTTCTTAATTACACGGTAAATTGCATAACGATGCAAAATTTAAATTTGCATATGTAGTTTTCAGCAGTGCTTATTAGCTGCGAGCATCTGACAGCCTGACGTAAAAAATTCCAAAGTAATAATAATACGTACCTTTTCGGGTTTCTATTATTTGTACGATCGAGTTAAAGTTTGGAATAACAATTTAAAAATTATTTTAAAGTTAATAAACCGTAAAATGCAGGGTCTTGCGCCACTTCTTCGAAGCTCATTTTAGTACGTAAATCAGTACGATGCGAACGCGCTTGACTCTCCAAAGATGGCGGCTAGCGAATATCCGAATAACTCTATTAAAAAGATTGTTTTTTTAAACCAGGCATGATTAACTGATAACCATGTTTAAATCTTTAAATATTTATTTAGTTTTTTATTTCAGCTGTATGTTATTATTTTATTTTATTTTATTTTATTTATAATTAAACAAAATTTTAAAATATGTTGGAGAATAAAAAAGGTTATTTTTTTTTAACCAGGCATGATTAACTGATAACCACTTTTAAACCTGTAAATATTTTTCTAACTTTTTTTTTTTGTCTTTCAGCTTTTTATGTTATTTTATTTGGCAAAAAATAAATTAAATAAATTTTATTTAAAATAATTCTGCAATTTTTTTTCGAAATGAAGCAGTAGGCTAGGCTAATCAATGAGAAAATCCTTAATTTAAAATATTTTTTGATTGATTAACCTAATTAGTGCTTTATTTGAATGTTTCAAAAAACTTAGCAACATCGTCAAACCAGTGGAGTGCTGTAGCGTATAGGCACTCTTAATAGCGTAAGACTTCTGAGTGTTTAATGTAAAAAATAATGTGAAACAAATCGAAAAATAACACCGTAGCTGCAACTTATAAGGGGAAACAAATAAAACGGCTTTATTTCATTTTTGTGTGAGAAATACCCGGTATCCGGTACCGGTCCGGATCCGGCACGAAGATCCGGAACCGATCCGGCACTGACATCAAATTATCCGGAACCGACCCGGATCCGGCAAAATGGTATCCGGTCGATCCCTAGCAGTTATCCACTCCGTGAGCCTACGAGCAAAACCCATAGATTCCAGTTTAGAATGGACGGCAGACTCGAAAGCCTTCTTGAAATCGAATAAGATAATCTGAGTTCCAACACCAATGTCTAATGCCTCAGACCATTTGTCAAGTGCCAGCAGATTCTATAGATTCCAGTTTAGATAAATAACAGTTTAGAATGGACGACAGACTCGAAAGCCTTCTTGAAATCGAATAAGATAATGAGTTCCAACACCAATGTCTAATGCCTCAGACCATTTGTCAAGTGCCAGTGGATCCTTGACCTTCAGAGCACCCACTTCATTGTCTTTAGCGATTCCATGAGTGCCCTGGAGTCCTTGGCGAATTACAATCCTCGGAACCCCTTGACACAACGTGTCCAAGCTTTGCTTTCCCGCTTGCCTGGCCAGCGGAAAACCGTGCTTTTCTGCTGGATCCCGGGCCATGTTGGGATTGGTGGAAATGAGCAAGCTGATTCTGCAGCGAAACGGGCCCTTTCTGGCCCTCTCGGAAGGGATCTCAGCGTTGTTCCCTCAGACGCCTTTCTAGCTCTTCGTCTGAGGTTACACGCTTTTTGGCAGACCTTGTGGGACAGACAGGACGGTAATAAGTTACTAGCTATTAAGGGTACCGTCGAGGAATGGCACTCGGCGTGTCGCCGTGAGGAGGTTGTGTTGGCCCGTTTGCGCATTGGTCACACCCGACTTACTCACGGTTTCCTTTTGCGGGGGGTTGACCCTCCTGAATGTTATTGGTGTCGATGGCCACTTACGGTCCGGCACTTCCTTGTTGATTGTCGCCATCTTGATGGTGTTCGTCGTCGTTTCCGTCTTCCGCATGACATTGCGCGTCAATTGGGCGATGAGTCTGTCCTTCTGTCCGGTGTTTTTCAATTTTTGCAGGAGGTACAGATGTATGACGAGATTTAGATTGGGGGTTTGAATAATCTCTCTGTAATGTGTGGTGCAGTGGCAACCCGGTCCACTGCACTGTGACTGAGGTTGGCGCTAATGACCAAGCTGTCTGTGCGCCATTAAGCCTCAATCCCCCCCCCCCCTCAAGTGCCAGCAAAAGTTGGTGAGTAGTGGATCTGCCGGGTAAAAAACCGAACTGGTCGTTTTTAATAATGTGATGTTTGTTGATGAAGGCCATTATTACATTACGAGCGATGGTTTCGAAAATTTTACGTGGGATAACAGTAAGGGAAATAGGGTGATATTTTTGTGGTTTGGCACCATTGCCCTTCTTAAAAACTGGAACAACAGTTGCAGTTGACCACACGGAAGGCAAGATGCCAGTACTGAAGGAAAGGGAAAACATTTTTGTCAAGGCCGGAGCAACCTGGTCACCAATTTGGCGATAGAAATAAGCAGAAAAACTGTCAGGGCCTACTGAGTGACTAGGTTTAAGGTGGTGAATGACTTCTTTAATATCGGCAATATTAAAGATTATCTCGGAACAGGAGTCATTTATAACAGGCTGTCGTTAATGGGAAGTGCACGTCCGTCATCAATAATTCCATGTTTTGAAAATTCTGAATTAAAAGTTTCAGCTTTATCATTAGCTGAAGTAAGCAAACATCCATCAACCACAAGGGGTGGTAATGTACGAGATGATTTCGATTTGGATTTATAAACATGGAAGAGAGCTGCAAGATTTCCCTTGTTTAAGACTTTCTTTTCATGGTTGGTATAGAGCACAGATAAACACTGTACGTAAGATTTCTGTAGGAATCAGTAATTTGCTAAGTTAGTAGACGTCGGATGTAGCCGTCTTTTACGCCAAGCAGGAAGCTTTTTTCTTCTAATAATTTGTAACTCTTTTGACCAGACAGGTCCATTATGTTGTTTAAAGGTGTTGAAGATTCAGTACAGTGCTCAGTACATGCTTGAGAAAGAAATCCCAGGCAGATTGTGTATCAGTGAAATCGCAAAAACCGGCAAGCAGCGATTACAGTGGTTTTTGAAGGACATATTTAAAAAAAATTCTACACTAAAACCACAAAACGAACAATTTTACAAATGGTTCACTGAATTTTCGGTGAAGAAATCGTTCACCTTCGTCGGAGTGTTTGCAACTACTTGAAAAAGATCGTTCACATCTCTCACTTGGTCACGATGCTGGTGGAGTTATCATTGAGCTGTACGGCTCTCTGGATTGGAGGGAGCCACTTCCGGTTTAGCTTTTCTGTAAGCTCTGGATGTAGCAATTTATCGATGTTGTTATATGTCGCTGCTGTAAGATTCATAAGTGGCACATTATTCTGGATGAACTTTGTTATGGCTATGGACTCTAATGCTCTCAGGTGATTATCTTGGAGAGAGTTGGACTTGAGTAGGATTGTGGATTTATCCCATGCTATGGGGTGTTGCGTTTTCTTGTGGTGGATGGCAATGCTGTTTTTCTTGTCCCCATTTTCGGTGGCACTGACATGTTATATCGAATAATTGAGAGGTCGTCCAACGAAACAACAGCTGCTAAGTTTTTATCTACAGCCAAAACCAAGTACCTAAAGCTGGGATTTCCTGCACACAAGTTCAATTCCAACACCAGAAAAGCCTGGCACAAGATTCGACAAGGAAAAAAGAACATCGACTGGCAACTCAAGACTGAAAGCAAACCATGGGAAATTATCACATACTTACCAGGAGTAAGCGAGCTGATACACAAGGAGCTAGGAGAAAATGGAATAAGGTGTTTCAGTAGATGCCCACCCAACCTCAAGAAACTCCTGAAAACCACACAGAATAAACCCAAAACCCATGCCCCCCTCCCCCCACCCCCAAATCCAAAACCCACTTCCACACGACAAATACCAAAATCCCCCCAACCCCCACCATCCCACAAGTACTCCACAAGAAGTAAATCCAAAATTACTGTACCAAAAACAAGCCCCCCAGTTACTCCCACTCCACCCCATGCCAGAAGATCAAACAACCAGACAAAACCATACTTTCTCAAAAAGGAGTAGTATACTGCATTTCATGCAAAACATGTGCAGCAGTATACATAGGAGAGACACACAGATGTTTCCAAGCCCGATTAAAAGAACATGTCAGTGCCACCGAAAATGGGGACAAGAAAAACAGCATTGCCATCCACCACAAGAAAACGCAACACCCCATAGCATGAGATAAATCCACAATCCTACTCAAATCCAACTCTCTTCAAGATAGTCACCTGAGAGCATTAGAGTCCATAGCCATAACAAAGTTCATCCAGAATAATGTGCCACTTATGAATCTTACAGCAGCGACATATAACAACATTGATAAATTGCTACATCCAGAGCTTACAGAAAAGCTAAACCGGAAGTGGCTCCCTCCAATCCAGAGAGCTGTACAGCTCAATGGTAACTCCACCAGCATCGTGACCAAGTGAGAGATGTGAACGATCTTTTTCAAGTAGCTGCAAACACTCCGACGAAGGTGAACGATTTCTTCACCGAAAATTCAGTGAACCATTTGAAAAATTGTTCGTTTTGTGGTTTTAGTGTAGAAATTTTTTAAATATATCAGTGAAATTTGCCATTTCAGCAAACCAATCGATCTTGTCCAAATATTCCCGAAGAAGGGGGAAATTTATATATGAAGTGGTACTGGATTTGTTGAAAACACATTAAGATGTAATTTTAATTTAAGTACGTGGGGGTGGGGGGGATGGCTATGTGCCACGTGGTTTTTTGTTTGGGGGGGGGGGGTCCAAGATCTGGCCACAGATAACCACACAGGGAAGAGGGTGAGGTTAAAATGACTTTAAAAACGGCCACGTGGTTTTTGAATGGTCCTTTTTCGCGCAAACCTCATTGCTTAAAATTGTCGTATCTCGGGAACCGTAAGAGCTAGAAACAAGCGGTTTGCGGCATTGCGTGCGGAATTACAAGGAATCTCCAACCAAGTGTGCAGTACTGTTGTTAGCCACTTACTGGAGAGTTAGTTTATTGGAAACAATATTTAAGCATAAGATAGCAGCACAACTGCCAAATTGTTCTTACATAGTGAGGAAGTAACAGGCATTGGCAAGTGCATTTTCATGTCAACTGGCCAAATGGGATAGCTCACTTCGTGGAAGGTTGCACTGTAAGCTTTAGCCAAGGTTTTTTTTTAATTAACAAAATTAAAATGGTTACTCCAGCCTCAAAATTTATTTTATCGAGATATCGATTATCGCTATAATTTTAAAAGTTTTATCTGAATAAAAAAAATGTCTATCGTACCACCCCTACTTTGGATTATTTAGGACACATTTGTTGCCTAGTCACTGGTCTACCCCTAATTATTGTTAAAAGCACTACTGTGATAAAAAAAAATTATCTAGTTATATGATGCTTTCAGTTAATTTTATACAAGCAGAAAAACAAAAGATTTGGGTGGGCGTTAGCTCCATTATTTCATGATTTTGACCTTGTAGCATTTAAGGGTGATGGGCCTTAGTTCCAACTGGGCGTTTAATACACAATTTACGGTAAGCCATCAAGGACCACCTCAAACAACTAAAAGCGCATTTTGACGAGAATTTTCCAGCGATGAAGTTTGGTGATAGAATGTGTTGAATTGGAATTCGTTTGACACAGGTGTAATCAACAGAGAAAGATTCACTCATTGCATTATCTTCTGACTCAACATTGAAACTTCAGTTCAAATCAAAGGAACTTATTTAGTTCTGGGCTCTGGTACAAACTGAGTACATGGATCTTATTGATTGACATTACTGCCGTTTTACTTTGGCTTTAAGGAAAATACTCACAATAAAAATACGCAAAACCAAAAAGTTTGTAACAGTCAATTACAGTCTTATTTTTGGTGGCCAATGTTCTGCCACCTTCTTCAGTCCAAGTCCAGAGTTCTGCTCGCAACAGCAACAACAAACGTCAACGGAAAAAACAAATTTGAATTATGTGTTTTCTCAGTGGGACTTGTCTCCAATAGGGCAGTACTAATTGTTGGAGGTGCTGCCCTCTTCCTGTGTTGTTGTTAGGAATGGTTTCCATTGGATTTCGAGTTGGTGTACTAGGTCTGGGGTGGCAAACTGCATAATTTTTGGGTATGCAGGTGCCAGCTCATTTAGCAGAGGGATTTTGTTTTCTCTGCAGTCTAAAATAGAGAGGGATTCCAGTGCTCGCAGATGATCTTCTTTTCCGGAGTTGGAATACAGAAGCACTATCGTGCTTTCCCAGTCTATGCTGTGTTGGATCTTAACACTGTGTGCTGCAATGGGGTTCTTTTTTAAGTCTACATTGGCTGTTGCTTGCATATGCTCCGAGAACCTTTTACAAACTCTGCGTTTTGTCTCTCCTACGTACCCCCCTGGGCAGTCTTTGCAGGGGGGGTACGTAGGAGAAACAGAACGCAGAATTTGTACAAGAGTCTCGGAGCATATGCAAGCAACAGCCAACGCAGACTTAAAAAAGAGCGCCATTACAGCACACAGTGTTAAGCCCCCAGGTTCGGACTGGCCATAGTGCCATTTTGCCATAGGCACAGACGCCCTTTGACTTGGCGCCCCTTTGATAATATTTTACAGAAAGATTATTGCTGTATTGTGGGTTGACTTCCTGGATGTGACTATTCCTTTCAATCACAAAGCCCTCCTCTCAATCGGTAAGCGGAAAAATATCCCAGGAAAAAATATCCCGGTATAAATATCCCCTGGAAAAAATATCCCCGGAAAAAATATCCCCGAAAAAATAAAACATGAATTTGGGACAATATTACAACACCTTCTTCATGAGTATCTAGTCGTAAGTTATACCATTGTCATGTAGTAAAAAAACATCTGATGGTGGACCTCCTTTTGTACTCCATTCCCGTAACAAAAAAATAAGGAAAGTAACCTATCTCCCTAATAACTACTTCGAGTATTATAAACGTGATAGGTCTATTAGTGGCATACGCAGGATAATATTCGGAGAGCAGCCAGTCCGACACCCCCCCCCTCCCCTTCCCTATCTTTTACAATGAACACGAACGTTTGTTTTAAAAATAAAAATAAAACAAATTAATGTTAACCTCACCGCCAAGAAAATTTAAGTTGAAGGGGAATAAACTAGCACGGCAGGGGGGGAAGGGGAGTCATGGGTTTCCGTCCCCCAACCCCCTCCTCCCTTACCGGAGGCATACGTTCTTGGAGTACGTTCTTGGAGGCATACGTCCATTTTGGTACCTTAGGAACGTTTTATTCCTCAAAGCCAAAAAAAGTTAAAAAACACTAAAAGATCAGAAACTTCTCCTGCCATGTATGCCATCGGTATTAGCAAGATGGTATTAGTGTGCGAGTCCATTAACTATTTTCAACAACTTCCCCGCCCTACCCGTTAAAGTAGCACTATCACAGATTTAAAGTAGGCAACATTTAGCACTCTCTAGTACTATCTAGCACTTGCTTGCACCAAGAGAAGGAATGCACTACGGCATATCTTTCAATGAAACAGAGGAGCCACGACCTCCTTAATTATTGAGTGAAAATTTGGTACGTGCTCGTTCACCTGGGAGCAAACTATAAAGGTTAACAATATCACTGCCGCTAGATGGCGCCACGGTATTTCCCTTTTCAATCGGTGATAGTGCCACTTTAATGTCGTCCATTCCACAGTGGTACTGTGGTCCGTAAAACGCAAGCTGCGGTAGGGGTGCCCTAAAATCGTGCTATGGTAGAGAAGTCCACAGAATTAAATCGTACGACCAATAAGAAAACTTTATGGCTGAAGGGGATATTTTTTCCGGGGATATTTTTTCCTAGATTCAATCTACCCTTCCTTTCCCCTTGGCGTCGTTACCAGTCTTAACAAGTTAACCCCAACTTCCTTGATGAGTAACACTCCCTAATACTCTCGCCCCAAGGTAGGTTGAGAAAGAAGCATCCTGAAAAAGGAAATCATATGCCCGCGCTCCCTGTTCGATCATAGTTATAAGACGAGAAGCACCCTTCGTTTAGTTAGAATGGCTCCCGTATCTGGGACCAAGAAGAAGAAAAGTGGTGCCGAAAATAAACGGCAAAAAAGGTTTGCAGAATTGACAAAATGGGGGGGGGGGACTCCGTATCTATTTTACACTAGCTGAGGCCATGACCAGGAACGCAACTGGAACAGGTGACCAGTAAGGTAAGCTAAACTCAATTTTGGTCAAATAACTCGATTCGAAACAAGCTGTGGTGCCAGCTGTACACTGTACAGCATTCAGTAGAGGTACAAATGCGTGGCTTTTATTATTTTTGACAATAATGCAGTTACGTTAGTTTTAAGTGGTGGCAAGTGACAGTTTTTAAAGAAACCGGTTACCGATAGTTAATGCACGGTGGTGACGTCACGCCAACACATCCCCATGCTAAAAGTGTAGCCGTTATATACGGTTAATCTGAAAACCCACACACGTGACCATGGGTTAATTTTGATAACCCACACTTTTTTGGATAATCTAACACTTTTTTGGATAATCTATAACACTTTTTCCGCGCTCTACACAACCACTGCTCTACCACGTGACATACTTTGCAAAACTACCGTACACAACACAAATTCAGCCAACATAAATAAGCACATTTGCAACCTGCGACATTTATCGTACTAACACGTGAAAAAAAAAAACCTCGCGTAGGCTACTATGCTAGAACCCCACCCATGTAAGAATGGCCCAATCCTTTCGCTCCGACAGTACTAAAACTAGGCTACCGACACTTGTAAACACACCTAAATACACCTAAAAACATACGATACTCAAGCGAACAGCACATTTGTAACCAGGCGACATTTTCTGCACTTACACGGAAAAAAAAACCTCGCGTACGATGCTAGCCCCCTCCCCACCCACATCCATGAATGAATAGCCGAATCCGATAACCTTTCGTTCCGACGGTAGGAAAACTAGCCTACTGACACCTTCTAAAACACACCTAAAAACCTACGAGACTCAAGCGAGTAGCGCATTTTATACGCTATATCTTATTTAAACTAATAAAGTAGAAAAAATACGGTTTTACCTTAACCACAAACGTCGGTGACTGGGACTGGATATAAGGACGTCCTCGCGTACGTGAGAATTTCGCAGACAGGAAGTTTAAACCGGAAGCTTGAGTTCAGAAATTTACGTCATGTTTCAGAAATAAAATTTTCAAATAAATTTTTTTTTAATCTCTAGATGTTGGCTCGACGTCACACCTTAGCATTAAAATACATATCCGTGAGCCGTTGTCGATTTAACGGTTATAATTGCTCTTGAGCTCGAACGGCTAGTCCACTGTCTCGGGGCTGGAGGGAGGTACTCGTGGGCTTCGCCCACTCGTGACTCCCTCCACCCCCTCGATAGTGGACTAGCCGTTTCTCGCTCGCTCGCTCGCAATTATTACCGTTAAATCGACAACGGCTCACGGATATCTACTACTAACCGTTTTTATTACTGTCGGTTACACAAAAACCGATAATTTGTAAATCACTTTTCGACCTCGTCCTATTTTTTAAAACCGGTAATGTTTCCAATTGAAACGGATGAAAAAAATAATAATTACTGTACGTTTCTTGCTTAATAGAAAAAATAAAAGCGTTATAAAGGTATGCAGGTCTACTGATAGTTTTTAATTACGTTCGCCAAAAAAAAATTACGCTTGCAACGTTTTTCAGCAGTTTTGATTATCAGCCAATCAACGCAGGAACTCGGACGAACAGGGAAGACACTTATTAGACCTACTAAAAATTTCCAAACTAGTTTTGCTTTTCAAATTATTACAATGCTTTTCTAAACTCTGCTACACTGCAACACCAAATTCATTTTTCTGAGCGACGATTCTTTTAAAAATGCGATTGCAAAGCGTTGCAATGCTGTATCCGCCTGTAAAGTGGGGTAACTGGGCGAGTCCAATCGAGTAAGACAAGGAGGGACGAAATAGGGCCCAAGTGCATATACTAGGAACAAGGAGGCAACAAATAATATTTACAAAAGAAAATGTCAGTTTGGCAAACATGCAAGGTAAAAAGTAATAGAAATCGTACTGTATTATTATGTACAGAAAGTAAATAGTATTTTACCAAAAAAAAAAATTACAAAACTGATTTTACTTCGGATTTAAAGACAATGTGCAAGATTATAATATTGAAAGGGAGCGTCCATAAAGCATGTAACATTGTAGGAAAGGATTGGGGGAGGTATTGGCGGCGTTACGAATTGAATTGTTTACGAGGGGGAGGGGGGGATAAAATATTTGTTACGTAGCAAACTGCTAATGGGCTTTATAATTACTTAGTAAATAAAGTAATGAAAGCAAAATACAACTGAAATTTTTTTAGTTTATTCATATCT
>JAHWFP010044709.1:0-10815 GCA_023313725.1 Lithobius niger | reverse complement strand
ACCAGTTTTTGGCTTTGTTTATTTTGCTTTGTTTTTAAAGTTGGTTTATTTTTTCGTGAATTGGACTGGAATACAATTTCTTTGGCAACGTTGTTTATATTTATCGTGCTACACTAGTGTGTGGCTAGGCACGCACGTCAGTATACACGTTGTCATTGTCCGAACTTTGGCTGTTCAATGAGAGACGATGCCGACAATAGTAACAATGGTTATGACAATATTTTCGTACTTACGCGCCATCCCACTCCATCCTCGTTACACCCCTAGGTTCCAAACCATAAAAGGTACGCAGTTCGTATCGTACTGCAGCCATTCGACCAATTTCAACATGGGGGTGAGTGGACTAGAATTAGCTAGCTAGCTAGTAGCTAGTTATTAGCTAGCTAGTTACACATTTTCAACGTTATTGAAGGTCAGATTTTGCATTGAAAGCAGCTTAGCTGGCATTCCTACACGAGTTAATTTTTGTCAGGTGTGTCATTTCTCTTGATTTCAACACAATTTAAGCTTTTGTACCGCATTATTATTTTTCTCCAAGTACCTGAAATGTGCCCAACTATGCTTCAAGATATACGACACTGACGCTATGGTGCCGCACTACAATGGTTTACAACCTCGACAATTCAATTGATGTGAAGTTTGTTGTGATGATTGTTGCCTAACTTGGCGCGACACGCTAGCTTGTGTCTAGATTCTTCCTATTGTTTTAGAAGAATTAATAATTAATTAATAATAATTAATAGGTTTTATTATCGTTCTAGTAAAATTATACATTACGAAACACTTGTCGTTTCTCTTATGTACAATTGTAGATGCACCAATCTGCATTAAATAATAAAAATTCTAAATTAAACCTACAAAGTCGGCCGGCCGAGATTTGGTCGAAGGAGCTGGTTGACTTTAAGTCATCCCAGGGCGTGAATGGGTCGAATGTGACCGACTTTACGGCACTCTGCAGTGCTGTCAAATAATCGCTATGTAGCAAAATAAACTAAATAAAATAAAAACTCATGGATTATCTCAAACCAGAATGTACAAGGATTGTCTCAGACATTTGGTTTTCCTCGTAATGGCATTATTTATCGCACAACAGAGTAGAATACAACTATCCTGTGGGTAGTCAAAACTCCAACAGCTACTTCTTTTGCTGTTGTTAGAAGGCGCCAAAGTACATGTTTACTGACGGCCTCTACCTCATTGTTAGAGCACTACAGCTGAAGAATATTTGCTCAAAGCGCTTCCGAAGCTCTCTAGTTTGATCCTAGTCCAGTTTCAGTTTCGATTTCTCGTGTTTCGTAAAGCAATCGAAAGAAAACTGAAACGGCCGACTTTAGGTCGATGGCCGGAATTTGGTCACTTTACCCTAAAGAAAGCAAACTGAAATTTTGCTTTCAGTTTGCATAAACTGAGCAAACTGTCATAAACTTACCACTTCTCATAAACCTCAATAAATTAAGATATTTAAACATACATTTAATGATATCAACTTTAATTCTAAGCGAGTGAGATTATTCCGTACGAATATAGATTAAAACAAACTAAAACGGACAAAGTTCTAAGATATTTACTTAGCCGGACATTCAATAAAACCTAAGGTAACCTAAGCAAATTAAATTATTCTGCACGAAAACAGCATAAAACAAACTGAAATGGACAAACGTCTTGCCGATAACCTTAATATTAAGATATTTAAACGTATATACAGATAATAGAATCTACCGTAAAAGACTTAAAGCGAATCAAATGATTTTGCACAAAAACAGAATAAAACAAAATGAAACAACAAATGCTAACCTAAATCTTAACAATGAACTGAAGCAACTCAAATAAGAAAATGAACTTCGGCATTGTTACCAATCATTATGTAGTGTACTTTGGAATCTGTAGTGTACTTTGGCTTGTACACTAATAATTTGCATGGGTTAACTAGGGCATAATAACAACAACTACTTGTGTGTAGGCTCCAACTGGAGAGAGAGTTTACTTCCTGTATGCATGTGTATGTGTAGGCAGGCAGTTACATGCCATGTAACCTGTATGGTCACATGTTGTATGGCATAGCAATAGTACAATATTAATTAGCTACCTATCAGAATGTTACGGCAAACTAGGAAGCTTAACATTGTGCTTCACTGACGACACCACAATACAGGGAATCAAATTAAAAAAAAAATTTCTGGACCAGCTGAAAAAATAAAATATGTATTAATCCGAAGGCAAGATGTTTTTTTTTTAGTATAGGGTCTAGTTTTAAAGAAATTACAACACTATTTCGCTTTCAAAGGAGAGAACTAAACATTTTTGGACAGCTATGTAAAAAAAATAATTCAGGATATACAGGATTAAGCGAGAAATTCAACATTTGAATGAAGCCTGTCTGAAAAATTGACAGCTTAAAATTTTCGTACGGAGCAACAATTTTCTTTTACAAATCTCGGTTAAATTGATGAAGTAGCCCATTTCTTTATTTTTTTTCTTTCTAGCATCCATTTTCGCAGCTAGAACGCTACGACAGCAGCTGTAAATATCTGGCATCCACTGCATGTTAGCCTGGTTGCACATGTAGTGGTCAGAATTGCACCGGTTTTTCGTGTTGCGGATCCACACAACATTGTTTTTCCGATGTGGAAGGTTTTTACATGAAAATAAACAAAAAGATCCAGAGATAAAAACGAGAAATCTATTTTTCTCACAAATAATGATTTACGCGACATTTTTTCCAATTTTAAGGAGGACAAGTTAAAATGAATGGGGTCAGTTCCCTGCACACATAACTTGTACAAAACATGGTTGCGAGCACCGCACTGTTTAAAAAAAAAAAATCCTCGTTGGACTTACATGTAACGAGTTAGAAATGTAGAACAAAGAAGTAGTAGCCACACGATTTTAATAAAAATAGATCACAAATTTGGCTTGTCTGGGGGTTTTCGTAACCTTTTGGAATGATTATTGACATTGGGAAGCTGTGCTGTATCGTCAGCGTGAGGCGGTGATGGCTCGGCTTTACATTTATTATGTTTTGACTTTGTTTTAGCATTATTTTTCAGCGGATACTCCCAGGTATGCTTGGGTCCTGCATTTTGAGTATCCTTAAACTCTTGAGAGTTTTGACAAGATTTAACTTTAGTTTCAATTTCAGAATCAATTTTAGGCCACCACATCTTTGACCTAGCCAAGCTTTCAAGTTTAACAATACCAAAGTGTGAGCTGTGTAGATCTTTCACAATCTGTTTGTGTAAGGCTGTAGGCACGACGATCCTAAAGCCTCAAAATAAGGTATCATTCTCGATAGAGATTTTACTGCGGTGTACGAAGTACGGTTGCATGTCAGGGTTGTCACACACATCTGGCCAGCCATGGTTCACATAACGGTAAACTTTAGATAATCATTTATCGCGTTTAATTTCCAGAAAAGAGTTTCAGTTTGCACTGGTAAGTTGGATACAGTCTCCAACTCTAGAACGTTATATTGGGCATCTGCTTCTTCAAACTCCTCAGTATTTGGGAGTGGAAGCCGGGACAGTGCATCGGCAGTTAAAATTTGCTTTCCTGGGATGTGCTGGACTTTGTGATTGTACGCATTCGACATTACTGCCCACCTTTGAACTCTAGCGGCTGCCATTTGTGGTATACTCTTTTTAGACCCAAAGATCCAGATTAAAGCTTTCTGATCAGACTGCAATATGAATCTTTGCCCATAAACGTATTCATGGAATCGCTTCACTCCCCACACTACACTGAGTGCTTCCCTATCTAAATGACTATGGCCCTGTTCCGCCTGTGTTAGTCTGCGTGAAGCAAAAGCTATGGGGCGTGATTCACCATTTGTCATGACATGCATAAGGCAAGTGCCGACCTCGTAAGGTCAGCCATCACAAACGAGCTTTAGTTTTAATTTGGGATAATAATGTACCAGACCCATTGATTTAATAAATATTTCTTTAACTTTGATAACTGCTTGGTCACATTCTGCCCCCCCATACCCATTTAACTTTGGGGCTCAACAGCCGGGTTACTGGAGACAGAATATGAGCAAGGTTAGGCAGGTATTTTGAGTAATGATTTACAAAACCCCAAAAGCTCTGTAGCTCAGGAATACAAGTTGGGTTTGGAGCGTTTGTTACTGCTTCAATAACCTCAGGGAGTGTATGAAAACCCTCTGCATTTATCATATGCCTAAATGTTTTAATTCAGGCTGCGACAGTTTACACTTCTTGATCTTAAGCCTAGATCCTGCATCTTGTACAGCAGTTAACAGTTGGTTTAACTTATCATCATGATTTCCCCCTTCCCACTCAAGAGGATGTCATCATAAATTGGGAGACATTTTGGAATTTTACTCGTGATTTGCGTCATGACCCTCTGTAAAATATCAGGAATGGACTCAAGGCCCAGAGGTACACGAAGCCAACGAAAAAAACCCAGGCGTGTGTTAACGCTGCTTGTGACTCTTTGTCGAGCTCAATTTGCAGAAAAGCATCCATAAGATCGATAAGGGAAAATGTGTCACTGCCTGCAATTCACTGAATAATTCTGCTGCTGTGGGCACCGGATAGTGGTCAACTTCCAATTGTGGGTTCACGGTGGTTTTATAGTCACCTATGACCCTGATTTCTCCTTCAGGTTTATGAACTATGACAATCGGCTTTGCCCACTGTGAGGTCTCCACAAGTCCAGAATTCCTAAGCCTGCCAGGCGCCTAATTTACTGGTTGTCTTTTCTTTAAGTGCCATTGGAACTGGACGAACATGACAATAAACTGGTTTCACATCGGCCTTCAACTGAATCTTTGCATTATCACTATTTCTGCATTATCTACAGGTGTAATGCTAGTTTTAACTTTCTTAACACGTTTTTTAACGTTAACTTTCGCTTGCAGGTCGTAAAAAGGATCATAATTGACTCTGAAGATTGACAGCCAATCTTTTCCCCATTAAGGCGGGTCTATACAATTTGGAAACTAAGGCGTCCAAACGTTCAGTTTGACCTTTGACTGTTACTTTAAGAATGACAGCGTATATCGTGTTTTCCACTCCATCGGTGTATAAGTGGATAGAGTATGGACTGAGTTTGAGAGGACAATCCTCAAAGTATTTTTTATGCCACTCAATAGGGATTATGGTAGCATCTGCCCCGGAATCAGGTTCCATTTCAAGATTAACTCCATTGAGGCAGACAGGCATGTTCCACTTACAGATTTTCATGGAATTGACTACAATAACTATTTTAATTGTATGAAGGGGAATTGAACTTTGGTCTGCAGCCCCACTTATTCCAAGAGTATTGTTTTGCAATAAATAATCATCTTCTGATTCGCTGTCGGCTTCAGAACCAGACTATGAATTTTCGGTTTCAACATCCTGTTCACTATCAGTTTCACGTTCAAGTTTATGAACTTTCTTCTTGTAACCATACTTTTGTTTACCTTTAGGCCTAGCTTTAAAACTAGTGCTTGAACTGGGTTTTGAATGTTCAAACGTTTTAGTAGTTCTATTAGAGTTACTACTGCTTGATTTTCTGCACATAATTTTTAAATGGCCAACTGTTTGGCATCTGCCACAAGTATAATCTCGGTATTTACATCTGGTTTTGATGTGACCAGATTGCCGCAGCAGAATCAGACAAAATCCTTGAATGTTTTGTTTCGAACTTGAGTCTTATTAGGTTTCTTTGATATAAAATTAACAGACTTAGTGTGGGCCCGAATAACACCCTAATCAATTTCGGCAGATTCAAGGGATAAAGCTAAGGATGCTGTAGCCGTTAAATCCAGGGTCTGTTTCAAAAGTTCGCGTTGTCAGGTTTCGGACCGTACACCACCGATTAGGTGGTCCCTAATCATTTCATTCTTCGTTAGCATTTTAATAAAGCCAAATACTCACTGATGCTTTCATCGGGTTTCTGGGATCTTCTAAAATATTTTACCCTTTCTGATACCACACATTGTAGTGGTTTGATGTCATCAAGAATAGTTTTCACCAAATTTGGATAAGTAAATAAATCAGGAAGTGCTGGCGAAATAATGTTCAAGATTCGATCAGACATTTTTTGTCCTACAGAAGCCATCAAAAAATCTATTTGGGCTACTGGTGCTATATTTTTTGCTCTAAAAAAGTAGCCTATCTGGGTGGAGTATATCACATATGTCTCGTTTTCATTATCAAACTCGGCAAATAAACCTGCTGTTTTGGAAGACACCATGTTGTCTTCTTCTTCACTACTTAATTCAGAATTTAAATTTAAATTTGAATCTACCTCAGCGCTAGCGCACACTTTTGAATTTTCTTCAGTTTTAACTAGACTGTTATCTGGAACAGTATTTACAGGCGGTTCACACACGACACCTGTCTCAAGCATAAGCCTACACTAAATAATTTAATTTAATTTAATTACTATCCTAGTTAATCTTAAATTAAACAAGGAGCACTCGAGACTACCGGATATCTACTTAACAACTAAGCCACTTCAGTATAAGTATAGCCAACCTAGTAATTTAAATCAACTGCCTACAAATTGAATCTAAAGGGACTAGGCTTTTTAAATGTTTATACGTTCTGACACTTTTTGAAACGTTTTACAAAACAACACTACTGGCCTAAGCTTTCAGCACAACCAAGTTTCACTAATTTAAGCATAAACGCTACGGGGCTAAATTCAACACTGGCACAAACCAGCCCGAATAAGGGCCAGGCACTATCGGATTTACAGGAGTTAATTGAGCAGCGCATTTTCATGTCATTCCGTTTAATAGTACTGACGGTGAGATACGCTAGTACGTCGCTCTAGAACACTACTATTGTAAAAATTAACCATTATAAACCCAATTTCCCCCTTCAATTCTAGTAGTTAAGGTACTAAATTTAACTATTTACATCAATACCACACAACTCAAACACCACAAAATTACACTGTTTGAAAAAGACTAAACTCTGATAGGTCTTCAGAGCACTAATTTCATTGCCAAAATGAAAAATTTGCCACTTACCACAAATTTGGAGCACAGATGTGGTTGAAGAACCTAACAAGCTAGCTTTAAAATTAAATTAATACCCATAGTACAGGCTTGTCGCCATCTGTAGTGTAATTTGGCTTGTACACTAATAATTTGCGTGGGTTAACTATCGCATAATAACAACAACTACTTGCGTGTAGGCTTCAACTGGTGAGAGAGTTTACTTCGTGTATGCATGTGTATATATAGGCAGTTACATGTCATGTAACCTGCATGGTCACTTGTTGTATGGTATAGCAATAATACAATATTAATTAGCTACCTATCAGAATGTTATGGCAAACTAGGAAGGTTAACAGAAAGGACCTGAAATGAACGACGCCATTGTGGTGCTTCACTGACGACACCACACATTATGTAACAAAGAAACGAAATAATATATCGACAAGAAGCTTATAAACCTAACTCAAAACTGTTTAACGCTTTACGAATAAAAATAACTAAAGGTTGAAATGGGAGTGAACTTTAACCGAAGTTACAAACACTATATTTATAGCAAAGTAGGAAAAGCTGTGTCACAATTTTATGGTGACAGGGCCCAAAGTCACTCGACCAAACGAACTTGTAACCCTTTCTGTCACATTGCTATTTATCCTTAGATGCCTGTAAACCACCAAACTGCATCATCTGTAAAAGACATAAGTGTCTAGTGGTCGCCGTGCTGTTATATATTTTATCTGGATACGACGGGCATTTTATATTCTCGTTGAATCTTGGCAGGCGAGACACATTAACGTATGTCTTAATAGATTTTGATTTTATTCGCGTTTAAGCACCATCACGTCATACAGTAGCAATCTAATGTGTGCTTAAACATACTTAAACGCCGTTTGCCACCAAATTAGCATTGCAGCATCTAGGCCTATGGAGTTCTCTCTCGCTGGAAGCAAAGGAATGCACAAAGCAAAACTTTTAAACGCTACAAACAAGCCAAGCTAATTTAATTATTGAGTAAAAACTTGGTACGCCTTCGTGCACCTGAAAACAAGCTATAAAGATTAACGGTATTAGTGTCACTAGATGGCGCCAAAAAATATAAAGAAAATCCCCTGGCGCCATCTAGTAACACTAATATCGTTAATTTTTATAGTTTGTTTCCAGGTGCACGAGGGCGTAGCAAATTTTTACTCAATAATAAGGAGTCACTTGGCTTGTTTGTTGCGTTTAAAAGTTTAGCTTAGTTCATTCCTTTGCTTCCTGCGAGAGAGAACTCGAAAGGCCTATTGGCTGCAATGCTAATTTGGTGGCAACCGGCCTTTAAGTCTAGCTTACCCTGTACATAGATGAGGCCATCACTCCAGATTCCACCGCTACACAGAACCGACACTGCTTACCTTATACTTAACTAAAAAAAAAAACAATAACGAACTCGTTTCATGCTTAAGGTAAGGTTTAACTGATCCGAAGTCAATACAGCAAAGGAACACAAATAAACTTTCCTGTAAGGTTACAGATACTGCAGTGTTGCTGTACTGTTCAGTTCACGTGAAACCTTACTGCTGTATTCAAATGTTTTAACCATTCGTACTTTTGCACAAGATAGATCAGCTAATGATTGGTGCATTCTACTTGACTAAACAACATCGCTTGAAAATGTTTAGGAACTAATCGTCTTAGTGTGCTCAGCACAGGTCTACAATCCAGGATTCGTGCCAGTCCTTGAAGACCTGGATATGTCCTGGAAAGTAGTAATGAAATTCCATGCCTGGAAAAGTGCTTCAAAATCTTGAAAAATGATATATGTATCATCATAATGATAATAATATTTGCTGCGATAGCAACGGGTCTGGCAAGGACTGGGGAGTCACTGACAGCCAGCCGAAATTACATGTAAATACAGTGTACAATAAACGCCCAAGGAATGGATGATGGTAAGAGGTTTGGGGACACGAATGCCTTACCACCAAGGTTAGACCTGTCAGGGACTCAAAGGCCCCCGATGGCATCGCCAAACGTAGGGTGATGAATCAGTAGGGTGATAAATGGAAAGTAGATAACGTGACTGAACAACACTGAAAAAATTTAGCCAAGCAAGTAGTCGAGTGTGTGGCCTTCCATTATTCTTCCATTATTTGTTTGGGCAAGAAAAGTTTGAAAATTGGGCTCTGATGGCTTTAATTGTATTTACGTGTATAATGGTTGGATACAGCAGTAAACTTTCACGTGGTCTAAACGGTACAGCAACACTGCAGCATCTGAAACATTACAGGAAAGGTTATTTGTGTTCCTTTGCTGTTTCGAATTTGGATCAGTTAAACTTTACCTTAAGCATCAAACGAGTTCGGCTTTGTTTTCTAATTCGTGCTACTTTGGCATACCATGCAGTTTAAATTAGCTTGGTTTAATGGTTTGTATCTTCATCAATTACGATTTGCACAAACCAATAAGGAAACGGTCCCTTTAGTCTTAAGTCTATGTCTTGCTGCCAACGTTTGCTGATTGGTATTGTTGCGTAATAACAATGTTTAAAACAATGTAAAACAATCAATTTGGTCGTTTAGAGCTCCCTAACCCCTGAACCACTTGACCAGTTAGAAGGCACATCTACAGAGCAATAACTGTAAAATGAGCTAAGAACCAGCTTTATAGGACAAATAGTTTTATCTGCAGAGAGCGTAGTAGAAACGTGTCGTGCCAACATAAGAAGCACAACAAGAAACCGAAAATGAAAATCACGATTCCACCTCACATCCAGATCTCCGATGTGACAAGTCGGAAATTAATAAAGGTTGATTCACATGTTCACCAAGTCCAACAGAGCATGCATACTAAATTTGAGAGGAAAATATTGAAAGACAACAGAGAAATTAAGCATAGAAATTTCGGCTTTAATATGGGAGATTGAGGTCAAACCTTACAGTAAACGCTACGGCTACGGCCTTTACAAATAGGTTGATTTTATTTTATTTTATTGAGCCAAACAGCCTGCGAGCTACACGCTCATTTCTGTTCTACTGATGCCTATTTGAAGTTGTTGCCGTTTCTTGGCTTAACTCGCTTCAAACGTTACAATTTCGACATGTTACGAAACATTTGTTGCATTTATTTCAAACAAAAATATTTATTTCCTACCATTAACAATTCTGAACGCCCTTTCTTTCGAAATGGGCTCGGTAATCGTTCCTTTGTGTTACCTAGCAACACCAGTTTTCACGCAGAACCTGTACTAGTCCACTTCCTGAGGGTAGTTCTGTGACCATTTCAATGTATGGAGAATCACTCAAGTAGGTCATGTAGGTAACCTGTCGAATATCAAAATGCACTAGGGTGATAACCTGTCACCGTGGGCATTTGGCCGCCATATTGGAAAAAGGCCACCACAAAACAGGTTTTTCCAAATGATGCCGTAAATACAACTATTTTAGAAGGACAATATGAAGCAAAGTTGTTGAAAAAGTAATTTTAAACAACTTCCCAAGAATGACTTTATCTGAAAAAATGAATACTATAGACGCTACAGCTGTTTTTTAAAGTAAAATATCGATTTTCTCTGTATTACATGCATTTTCACCACTTTTACGTTACTAGGACATTTTCCAACGACTATAACTCGGCCCGTATTTAAATTACCTTAATTTGTTTGACCGTGCTGAAACGAACACATTTCAGCCTCTCCATCTAGCCTAGTTGTAGCAAGCTTAAGTTAATTAGACAGATAGCAAAACTACAGTGAAGTAGATAAACATTAATACTGGACAGGTTAAGTAACGCCCCACTTTGTTGATGGTATTTGGAAGCGGTTATAGTAACAACCTTCCTTACATAATTTATTGCAAAACTTTATTGTCGTAGTTTACAGGATA
>JAHWFP010044671.1:0-11336 GCA_023313725.1 Lithobius niger | reverse complement strand
TTGCGTCGTTGTCACTGCCAGTTTTCGCTCATTTTACCCTTTGACAATGCTGCGTCATTGTAACTGCCACTTTTCACCCGTTTTTCCTGTTGACAATGTTGCGCTAAGTTGTTTCCGTTTGTTGTCTCTGCTCCATGTGGATAGCCTAACAGTGGCAGTCTGGCGTCTCTTTGCCCGTTTCAAACTATCATTGTATCTTATCTCATTAGAAAACAAAATTTTAACAAACCAAAGTCGAAACAGGCAAGGAACACAAACAAGCTTTCCTGTTACGCTTAAGCTACCACAATGTTGCTGTGTTTAGTCCAAGTGAAACTTACTGCAGTATTCAAGCTATTATTTCTTTTACGATTTTTTTTAACACTGTAGGTAAGCCAAGGATTGGTGTCTGCGTCCGTTTTATTACTTGGTTAATCGACACCTCTGAAAAAGGGTAAAAAAAAAACTAGCCGTCACGTATTGTCAATATGGTGACGATCGGAAAGGAGACGACTTGGCTGCAGAAACCTTAAAAATTAAGCAAAAAAAAGCAGGCGAATCTGGTGAGAAGTATGTGTCCACATACGAATCTTATTCTCTTTACTTCACACGTTAAATAAAAAACTTGAGCATTTTTACAGGTTGTAGCAATGGTCAGGTTTTTCATTTTACCTTTGATGTAATATTCGGTGGGATTAGCTTGGCAACTCATGTAGGAACGTGGTGGCAGCCATTTTTGCTCTGGTATCATTACTTTGATTGGCTGAAACTTGGCGTGTTCTTTCACCCTTGTAGGCTTTGTTTCCACATTACTCGATAATCTAAATCCAACTAAATCAAGCCGTATGTTATGCCTTCTTCGTTTAATCGTTTTGAAAGCCGGACTCTAATTTGATTTACTTTGTACTAAAGATTTGACGTAAAGCCACCCAAACATCCACCCAACCCAGTAATAGCGAACCTACTAAGTTGTGAAGAAGGGTCGACTTTTGAAAGTAGGTATCTTTCCACCAACAAAAAGCAGCCAGTTTTAACCGCTTTAACCAGACAAGTTGGTGTACTGCCTTCTTCTTTAATTTGTTTGATGCACTGCCTTCTTCAATTTATTTGATGCACTGCCTTCTTCAATTTATTTGATGCACTGCCTTCTTCTTTAATTTGTTTGATGCACTACCTTCTTCTTTAATTTGTTTGAACACTGCCATTTTCTTTAATTTGTTTGATGCACTGCCATTTTCTGTAATTGTTTGATGCACTGCCCTCTTCTTTAATTTGAGTGATGCACTACGTTCTTCTTTAAGTTGTTTGTTCTACTTCCTTCTTTAATTTGTTTGTTGCTCTTCTTCCTTTAATTTGTTTGTTTCACTGCCTCTTCTTTAATTTGTTTGATGCACTGCCTCTTCTTTAATTTGTTTGATGCACTGCCTCTTATTTAATTTGTTTGTTGCACTGGCCTTTTCTTTAATTTGATTGATGCACTGCTTTCTTATTTGTTTGTTGCACTGCCTTCCTTAATTTGTCTGCGGCCTTGCAGTGCTGGAAACACCGGTTCTCGTCAGATCACCGAAGTTAAACAGCACTGGCCCCGATTGGTACTTGGGTGGGTGACCTCCTTAGAAGCCATTCCGGGTGTTGCAGACATAGGGCCTTAGGGCTTCGTCGGGCAGATGACCGGGTGCGGTTAACGCTCGCTAAAACCCTTTGACCTCTGACCTTAATTTGTTTGATGCACTGCCTTCTTGTTCGATGCATCACCGATATCAATTTCTCTCCAACCTAATCAGTATGAACAAATAGACCTAACGTAATTTCAACCTATGTTTGTTTCGTCTGTTTCGCTTGGCTGTTGACGAATAACATATATATACGACTAAACAAATAAACAATGCTAATGCGCTAACATTTAATCTAACTATGTGGAAACAGTAATCGATTCACACGCGATGTGAATGTTAGCTATCATAGTTAAAGTATAATTCGTTTATTAATGCTACATAGAATCTTGCCCTTTGGGCTTAACTATTAAGGGGCGTAGAAAGCCAAAACAGATAAAAATAAACTTGGGCCGCCTCCATTACACGTTGACATGTAGGAGCGGAGCGTGAGATTATATCTTGGGAGGGGAAGGAAGGGCAGTTTTCTCGAGGTCGGGGGTGGTGGGCAGCTGCATCTACATTATGACGCCTCCCTCCCCCACTCCGTCCCTTTTCCCCCTCCCACCCTAAAACTTGTAGCACACTGCTCCGTTCCGTCACGTCATGTCGTAGGTACTCATATTTCTGTTTGGGTTAAGGTCATGCAAATTAGGGAAGCTGCGTTTACTGCTCCATGACGACTCGTCGACTGACGGACAGGATTGTCGAAGCAGAATCCTTTCAGACAAAAACTGATCGCATCGGAGAAGTGTATACGCACCAGCCATCAGTCGACGGCCGTCGTCGTCTGTCACGCACCTGCGTACATCGCCTTTCCGCTACTAAATACAGATGCGAACCTGTTTCAGTTGCCGTCTGGACTAAAATGTCGTCATGACCGAGCGTGAAGAATTAATTCCTAATTTACTACGACTTTCTATTTAATCACCTACTTAAGGTCACTACTAGTCCGTGTCCATTTGCATTGCCAATTTGGGCGCAATCGGAGCCAATGAAACGCTTAGTCAGTCGTCAGAAATGGACGGAGTAGTGTCCTACAAGCTTTACGTTTTCCATTCCCTTCCATAGTTCCTTCCTTCCTCGGCCTCCCTTCCTCCTTCCTCTCCCTCCCTTCCTCCTTCCTCTCCCTCCCTTTTCATTTTTGTACTGAATCCTCCACTATTCATTTCCAGATCTTTTCATTTTTAATCTCAACTAACGCAACAATTTGCCTTTCCGTTTCTAATGTGGTTGTGTGTTTCTCGTGAACCTGAATGGTTGATCCTCAATTCTTTGTTTGTAAAACGCATTATTCAATGTGAAATCTTCTACGCACATCCCCTGCCTGTGTCGGGACGAAAAGCGCCCTGTGATGCATCGTGCCAAACTCGTGCTCATGTCGATTGTGGCATGTCAAAGATCCTTAGGTGTCCGGTTGGATTTCTCCAGCTAAATTGCCTGTCTCATCGTCTTGGGGCAGATAACCCAGTTTGGGTTTGTACTCCCTAAAAGTAAAAACAAGCAAAAAACAAGCCAACAGGCACGTCAAAAATGGAATATAACAATTTGTTTTCACCTATTGGTTTCTAACAATTTCCGATAGACTTTCCATAATTTCAGGCCCAATATAGGCCTGCACCCGACTTCGAGCTAAAAAGAAATCCCTCTCCAAATAATTGTAGGGTACTTGGTCAGCATACAAAATTTCATCAAAGTCGGTTCACTAGTGTTGGCGGGATGTTATTACAAAGAAACCACAATGAGTCACGGCATAAGGAGCTCCGATCCAATTAAAGAAGAGGACAATGCACCAAGCTGTTCGGTTATATGGGTTACCCTTTTCTTCGATGAATGCTGTCAGTAGCCTACTTTCTAATATACAATGATATCATAAAATGGAGTCTAAAAGTGCTCAAATTTAGGCACTAAACCCAAGTTTCGACCTGAACGCAGCTCATTTTCAAGGAAACAAACATATAACTAAACTAAACTACTTACCTAAACTACCCTATCCTAACTAAACTACCCCTCCACCTAGCACTGGAATGGTGTTAGCGGCACACAACCCTTCCATCATCCACCCACTTAACGCAGTAAATGTATTATTATTTATTTGTTTATAAACACTTTAAAATTGTATAAAATTACAAAGAACGCCGGTAAATGCAGACAAAACTGCACATGTCAAGACAAACTATCAATAAAACTTAAAAAATTGAAAAGAAAAAGAAAAGCAGACCTCTTTGTGAAGAAATCAAAAGAAGAAGTGTTGACAATTGTGTGGGGGTGTGGGTTTTATTCTCTTTACCATGATTGCAAGAGTGTCATATTCAGTGCTGCAGTTAGTCTTTTCCAAGGAGTGGTGCAAGGACAAAATGATGGGGCTCTCATCAAGAAGTAAACAAATTTAGAAGCAAAGTAACTCCCAACCGCAACCAAACTGTAGAGAATTTTGTCTTATTTGGACCCCAACTGTTGATTTGTTGGGTCCCCTGCCTCCTGGCCCCGGGTATCTTGCAGCCTCTGCACCACCCCTAACCGGTAAAACTGACGTTTCTAATTTTGGAAATGGAGAATTTCTCGAGAAGTGATAAGTATTCTTTGAATTTTTTTGTCGTTAGCTCGAAGACGTTTGTGAACCTATGGGTCGTGCAAGGAAAAGCACAGAGGTGTGAGGTGTTGCGGAATTTGGAGTAAAATTTGGGTTTTCAAAACGTTGGGCCTGTGGCCACTTATTTTTAAAATGCTGAACCAACAGTTATTATTGTCTTGCAGTTTAAATTTAGATTTGCGAGATCTTTATATTTCAATCTGCCTTTGCTCACTTTGTCCGGTATAGGAGACTCTGCAAGCGTTATTTTCACAAGGAATTTGGTAATTGGTGTTTCTTTGATGTGTGTTGGAAATTTTAAGATCGGCTTATTTCTTTTTTTTTTTTTGAGAGGTAGTTTTAGATTTGGGTGTTTTTTTTTTCGTATTTAACCGTTCGAATGCCCTGGTTGTGCAGCATAGATCTAAGACACTCAGCTGTACCAGGATACCATCGAACTTGCAGTACGCTACTTTTGCCACCAGGAAAAAGAAAAGAAAACCCACACCCCACGCAATTGTCAACACGTCGTCTTCTGCCTTCACGGTTTTTTTTTTTACTTGACTTAGGCAGTTTTGTCTGCATTTAACGACGTTCTTTCACCCTTGTGCAATTTTAAAGTGTTTATATGTTTTTTTCCGCCGTGAAAGTGAGTTATTCAGCTCGAAACTTTAGGTTTACTGCACTTTTTGGTTAATCCATGTCATTATACTTTTTTCAAGTGCTTTTTTTTTTTTACCACATTCAGTACTTTCTAACGCCGACCCTTTTCGGAAATTTCTAATTAAGGTACCTTTTAATTTCCCAATAAAATAAGTTAATACTTATCTTAAAAAACGAATGGTGCAAAGTAGTATTCATTCTGCAACAAGCTTCATTCAATTTGCCGAAGCCTCAATTAGCCAGGTTCCCCTTTGATGGTGTCACAATGAACGCTGGTATAGTTAGTTCCATATTATGTTTTCAGAAAATTGACTGTATGATGCCACGTTTCCTGCCGCTCTGAGTACAAAAAATACGTAAATATCCCACTCGTAGACAGTAACGGTAACTGTGTAGACTCTACAAGTGTAATATTCTCATGTTTTTGCAATCGTAGTGCAAAGAAACGTGACATCATACAGTCAGTTTTCTGAAAACATAATGTGGAACAAACTATACACGATGCTAATGCGTTGCTTGTTTAAGCTTTCGATCTTTGAGTGGAAACCGATCCCGTTTTGCTTTTCTTATATTGATACAGTGACCGTCCTCATATACGACAAAGTGGATGGAAATAACAATGCTGACCTTAAATTTTTTCTTAACAAAATTCAAGCACTTCAAGGACTTCAAGCATCTCGTACGAATCCCTGATAGAGCAGAAATGCTAGACAGTTGGTGGTAGCTTGCGTAAGATTACAGACGCACACGAATCGACATGAGCACAGGTTCATTTCTAGGTCCTGTTTCTCTCCTCTGCCTCTTTTGCCGGCGTTCCTGGGTTTAGTCCAGACCCCCGCCCACCCACGTACGTGTATTCGTGAGCATAAGGGTCCCTGAAATGCAGTCATGCTCGTGGCGATTGCAGCATGTAAAATCTCCTAACAGAATTGCCTTAGTAGTTGAAAAGTATGTTAAAGAGATGGAAAGAAAAAAAAAAGACAATAATATCGGCTATAATTCCTAACTCACGACATTGCGTCAACAAGCGTCATGTGAACAACAGTTCCCAATTATCCTCTGATGACAAGATAACAACATTATGACACTATCATTACACGATGAAACTGCACTGTAGAAATTCACCACGTTCGTATTAATTTGAGTTTTTTTATGCCGAACCTTTACAAAATTAATAGCTATAGCTTCTCCAGACATAAAACAACCACACTGCATTAACACTCTGCGTTTGTTTTGTGTTCATTTCCAACGGCTACTGAACCAAAAAAAAAAAAAAAAAAACTGAGTCCAACGTGCAACACGAGCTTTGTGAGGGGGCACCTGGGGACCCGAGCAAGACGAGCAAGCACAGCCCAGTGGTCAGCGTTTCCGACCTGAAATCAAATGAACGCAGGATCGTATAGCGTGACTGACTTACACAAAATGCAGCCAGTTTAGCATGGGCCATAAAGATTTATCATTTTTCACTGTAGTGTCTTTAACCTTCAAAATCGTACCTAATCAAAACACGACAATGAATTTTTTGTAGTAAGTAATAGTTATTCGTGAGAATCTCACGGGGATATCGATTTTTAACCCATGGTTGCAATGATTTGCCCGGCGAGACTATGCAAATATATCGAGGGGCGGAACCCCGAGACAGATTTGCATAGTCGAGCCGGGAAAATCATCGCAGCTATGGGTTACAAATCGATAACCGTGTGTTTTCATCAATAACAAATTTATACCGCGGTTGGGACGTCAAGCTAACTCGTATTTCATTAAAACGTGTTTGTGTTTGTGTTTGTGTTTTGTGAAAATTGCTTCAATAAAACGGTGATCAAATAGTATCTCGATATGAATGAAGTTCATTGCATTTTAGTTTGTGGAGGGGGAAGTGTGTGATAGATGGACGAGTCCTTTGTCTCAACTTTGTGGAGGGAGGGAGGGGTGGGAGTTAGACAGACGCGTCGGTTGGCAAAGATTTCACGCTGGAAGCTGGCATGTGTTTATCGAAGCTGTTTGAAACGAATAGTTCGATATGTGAGGCAGCAGGGATAAAACGACATTGCTGGAGCTTCGGAATAGGTAAGTAATTTATTTTGTGCATTTGTAGTTTGAGAATTGTTTCAAAATTACGGTAATAGACTAATAGGTGTATCGGTATGAATGAAGGTCATTCTATTTTAGTTTGTGTAGGAGGGGGGAGAGTTGGATGGAGTGAATAAACTTAGATATGGGCCAGACACGTGAGAGTTAGCAGGTATAAGATTTCATTCGGGAAATCCTGGCAAGTTTTAAGTAATTCCTTTTGTACGTTTTTATTGCGTTTTTGGGCTCTTTCGTATTTGGTTGTTGGTGTGTGCGTTCCCGGTCGCGTGATGAGGAAGTGTCAAAAGTGTGGGTTACCGGCAAACGTGTGGGGGTAACTTGATAACCCATACTTTTTGCGATGACGCACACTTCCGGTCACGGTTAACGAGATTTAACTTATTAAAATTTAGTATAGCGTTGAGTTAGCGCGACATCACATCCGTGGTATAAAATCTAGTAATGATACAGCCAACCTGTAAATTAAGCGCATTGTTTGCTGCTTTAAGCGCATGAACAGTGAAACTGATTTATAAACGTGCACAAATCTTTTTCAACGAAAATAATCATTCGCTTTCAGTGCCGGAGCAAGAGAGGGCGGCCACTCCGGGCGTCGAAAGGGCAAAGGGCGTCGAATATTCTGCTCCCCACCTCCCTCCAAAAACAAAGTTAAAAAAAAGTTGAATTGAAAAAAAAAGGGGGAGCCTAGCTGAAATACAATTGGTCTTGAAACATTACTTTGTTAGTTGCATCAGTAGTTTATGATAGAGGTACCCTCTGACCGTCAAGAAAAATCACAAAAACATGAATTTGGCAACAAATACTTAATTTTCGGCCCGGTGTTTGGAATTTATTCACAATAAAAAACAGTGGGAGCAGCCACAAATTGTGGACTTCACACAGCCGCCATGTTGGTGAATCATCTGTACGAAATCCACAATTTGTGGCAGCTCCCACCTTTTTTTTAATGTTTTAACATTTTTATTGTGAACAAGACTCAAATTCCGGGCCGTAAATTAAATATTTGTTATCAAATTCATGTTCTTGTCAGTTTTTTTGCCAGCCAGAGGGCACTTATATCATAAAGTAAATGCAATTGTAATCCTTCAAATGTAGCTAAATACTTTTTGTCTTACGCTTACCTACCTCACCCTTTCATGTGACATTCGTGTGTTTTCGGTGTGTTGGCATTATCTCTGTGGCACCGTGATAGGTTCATTTTTGAATAGATTAGGGAAGAGGCGTGTGGGAGGGGGAGGGGAAGGTTGCAATCAGCTGTATAATGATGATAAAGAGAGGACCTCAATGAGCTACTGGCCACGGGCGTTCAAACGCCTTGCTCCGGCACGGTTGGCTTTTACGACATTCACACGTTCGCAAAACTGCTTGCTACCACTCTGAGAAAGCAGATGGTTGGTTTTAGGACAAGAGGAGTCAGTCACTGTGTTGAAATCACAACCCGTGAGCACGAAGTCATACTCTTTCAAAGTCATTTGTTAGGATGGCCTATGCGAACGGCTACCTTACGCAGGTCCTGCTGGTATTTTACGAGCGGCTACATCTTCCTGGAGGGAGCGGCTTTAATCGACGGCCGCCATTGTTTTTGTAACCATCTTGGATATTAACAAGGCACTCTGATGCCAAAAACGTACAATCGATTATCTGTGTTCGTTCTGCGGCGAACTCAAGACAGGCCGCGCACACTTTAGCCAGTGCCCCTTTAATTATTGAATGTAAAGTTGGTGCGTCCACGTACACCAGGGAGCAAGCGGTCAAGGTAAACGCTATCACCGTCACTGAAGATGGCGCCCATCTACCGGTCAAATCTGTATTTCAAAACGGTCGATATACAGAAAAAAAAAAGCGCCCGTGATGTCGTTAGGCTTAACTTTAACCTTTTGCTACGTGGTGCACCTGGGTGAACCAACTCTACACTCGATAATTAAGGAGGCACATGGCTTGTTTGTTTCATAAAAAGACATTTATTTGTGTGCTCCTTCCTGTTGAAAGTAAGTGCTAGACAGAACTAGATAACGGCAAATGGCTATAGATGCTGTAGCCTGTCATTAATTTTGGTGGCAATCCCCCATTAAACGTTTTTATTTCTTGTATCGACTAGGGTAACGGTGGAAGTCAGACGATAAAACTGACGAGGCTTAGGACTATGGTTACGCTATTTTCGGTCTAAGCCAGTGACGTAGCAAAAAGTCATTTATTCTTTATGGTTCAATGTATCATTATTGTTGGATATTTCCAGGATTTCAAGGAGTGGCACGAACCCTGAATTAGTTAATCTGTAGGTCTTCACTAAGCACACTAAAAGTATGGTTTTTACGATTTTTCAGCGATGTCCTTTAGCCAAGTAGAATGAACCTATCAGGCATATCGTGTTCTAAAGTAAAAACTGTAAAAAAAACACGTGAATACAGCAGTAAGGTTTCACGTGGACTAAACAGTACAGGAACACAGCGGTATGTGAAACCTTACAGGAATGTTTATTTGTGTTCCTTTGCTGCTTTGACTTCGGATCAGTTAAACCTTACCTTAAACATCAAACGAGCTCGTTTCTGTTTTCTTATCGTTTATGGTTCAGTTTATCATTATTGTTGGATACAAAAATTACCCTTCTAACCAAACACCGTGGTAATCTCAGGGGCAAGTCTTAAAAGTACATTCCTCCCAGCGCCATTTTTCTCCATCCTCCACATCAAGTACGGCCCCAAAGGTCTATTTCCTTACCGTATAGTCAATCCCTTGTTAAAAATCCGTTTTAAAATGTGGCGTCTAGGAGATTTTCTGTTGAATAGAATTGTTAACTATATAAACTGAGCAAAATAAACTGAGCCGTAGGCCTCAGAATTTTAGACTTTGAACCCTACGGTTTAAAACTTGAAGATTTAAGGAAAAATCAAGACCATTATTATTGGACAGGAGGAATGTACGGAAGTTTACGGATTTTCTGGGATTTAAAAATTTACAAAAGATTTAAGTAAGATTTAATGATTTACAGTGAAGTTTTGAAAGTATTTACACGGATTTATTTGCAGAAGATTTAAAGATTTACAGAAAATTTTGCAGATTGACACAGATTTACAGATTTACATGAGATTTGCAGGATTTAAAGATTTACAAAAGATTTAAGTTAAGATTTAAACGATTTACACCAAATTGACGTGATTTACAAGATTTGTACAAGGTTTAAGGATTTGAATGATTTACACAAGATTTACAAGATTTACAACGGATTTATAAATCTTAAATCTTGGGTGTACGAGATTTATAGCTGTGTCGAACCCTTCGCAGAACTACCACACGCTCAGAAACAAATTATAAAATAAAATGAAGTAATTTGCTATGCAGCCTTTTCCGGCTGGGGAACAACGCACATCGATGTCCGTCAATCATACATGCAGTTCAGCTATCT
This sequence comes from Lithobius niger, assembly GCA_023313725.1. Lineage (NCBI taxonomy): Eukaryota > Metazoa > Arthropoda > Chilopoda > Lithobiomorpha > Lithobiidae > Lithobius > Lithobius niger. The sequence goes on along the minus strand of JAHWFP010044671.1, from coordinate 976 downwards.
AAAGTTAAATTAACGTTGGTTTTATGCCTTGATTTTCCTTCTCTTCACTTCCTGCCCTCTCCCACCCATTGGTAACTCGTGGTAAGTGAAAGAATATACGAAATTAGTTTGCGTGTAAGAGGACGATGACCAAGGATACTTCTATGGAGCAACGAAAAAACAAAGCATATGACCACAAATGAATAGCTTTATAATTTGGTGGTTTACAGATGGAGACACGACTGAAAAAATGGTTACAGTTCTCCGATGGAAATTTTCCCCTGCCGTAATCGAAACGAGTGCTGAATTTGGAAGCTCGTATTCACACTTTTAGCCAAGTTAAAAGAATTAATTTCTAAACAGTTCCAACCAAAGACGCAAATAACCGAAAAATAAACCCAGTCGGCATTATGGGGAAATCAGCTATCCACTCGGCTATACTACGCTTACTTTGCTACGGTTACTCGAACACCCTCACAAAATTGGCTTTTCGACAGTGGACTTAGTTAATTTCTTTCTTGTGCTAGAGACGTGCACGTATGGGGCCCGGAGGGGGACCAAGTCCCTACCCTCATAGCAAAGTGCCCTTTTCGTAAAAAAAAAAAAAAAAAAAAAACTATATTTAAAAATAATTTAATAATAAAACAATTTGTTGCTGGAGCAACAGGTCAGGCAAGGATCCTGACGAATCACTTACTGCCAGCCTAAACACAGAAGGGCAGCTCTTAAGGAGCAAAGGGCAAAAAGATACGGTAAAAGGCATAGAGATTTAAAAGAAAAAGATTCAACACAAGCATGGCCAAAACGAGGTGGTGGATGGGTAAAGGGGAAAAGGTCACGCCTGCCTTACCAACTTGGTTAGACCTGCCAGGGACACGAAGGTCCCCGTTAGCATCGCCAGACCAGGGAAAAGGAATGGGAAAGGAGGGCGGCCAATTGTCACCACAAAAAAGGTTAAAAATTTAAAAAGAAAAAGAGCTAAAAGAGTTCAAAATGT
>JAHWFP010044667.1:0-14630 GCA_023313725.1 Lithobius niger | reverse complement strand
GGACGATAGCAGCAGACGAACGAAAGCAGACGAACGTTCACGACGAAGTAAGCGGTGATGTGGTAGCCTGATGAAGACAGTCGTTCTGAGCCCCTCCAACTCCAGAAAACCTGACTGTCGAAAATTTGCAAGGATATTGGGACGGTAAATATCCTTAACTTTGAAATCTAAGCGTAAAAAAACGTAAACATGAAAAAAGATCGTATGTTCAAAATGGGTATTCATGAAGAAGTTTAACTCAGATGGATCCCTGCATAAGTACAAGTCCAGACTTGTCGCCTGTGAATGCAATCAACAGCCTGGCATCGACTTCCTCTATAGTGGCTCCCCTGTTGATACGACTCAGTCGCTGAAAGTATTATTGAGTTTGGCTGCGGCAGTCGTATTCCGTGAGAACTTACGATGTAGCGTCTGCATACATCCGCTCAAAAATCGACGTGGCAGCCTACCTCTCGCCGCCAGCGGGCTGTCCTTGCCCTCCTGGTGATGTGGTGTGCCATCTCCTTAAGGCAGTGTATGGTTTTCCTTCCTCAGGACGTTTTTGGTTTCTTCATCTTAAGGACACATTGGTGAAGTGCGGGCTTCACCAGCTTGCGAGCAATCCATGTGTGTTTCTATTAAAGAGGATCGAACAATTCATGGCCTTGTGTGCCATTTCTCGCATGCGCCTAGGGCCGTGCATTTTGAAGCAGCCAAGCGGGTTGTAAAATACCTGAAGACAACCCGCTCATACCGCATGCTCTACCTGTGGGGAGCCCAACCAGGTCTTATTGGCTCTTGAGACGCTTCCTGGAGCACGACGTACGACGGCAAGAGATTTTCCGGATACTTGGTGAGCGTTTTTGATTCGGTTGTCTTCTGGAAGGCGAAGAAACAAGACTGTCACTTGCCTTAGCAGTGTGGAATCGGAGTTGGTGACTGCGACCGACTGTGCAAGGGAGTTATTGTGTACCTTCGAGCTGTTATCCGAGTTGGGTCAGACTGATCCTCCGTGCGTGCCTTTGCCGTTTTGTACAGACAGCCAATGCCTTGTCGCTCTCGTCCATAAGCTTGATCTTGGGGCACGGGCTAAACACTATGTGCACAAACTATGGTTCCTCCGTGATCTCATTCCTACAGAAGGGAAAGCTAGAATTGAGATGCACTCCGAGTGAAGATTTAATTCCGGATATCTTCACTAAACCCGTCAGCACTGCCCCTTTGCGGAAGTTCTTGGGACAACTCTCCCTTCTGCCAGTTCCAAGTGTATAAAATGTTATTTGATTTTGAATATTACTCTAACCTCACTAATGTAGAACCTATGTGCTTAGTCCTGTAATCTTGCATACACTGGCGCTTATGTTTTCCTCTCCATTCGCATTCTTTGATATTTCATTTTGCTATAGCTCTAGTTTGATGCTATGTGATGCTTTATATAATATGTTCCTTTTGAATCCTTCCCCCAAGGTGTGTAATCGGTACCACCGCTCTGCTACCATACGGACTTACCCCTTCTCACGACCACGAGGGGGTGGGGGGAGGGACACAGCCAAGAGTACCAGAATAGCCAAATGTGTTTACCTGTAACCCAAATTTTTTTTTATTACCTTTGTGCCCTTTTACTGCTTTTTTAACTTTTCTGCTCCAATTGTTGTTCGTGAACAGCGGGTTTACTACTACTAAGCAAAATGAGAGGAAAAAATCCTACAGGAAACCATTACATGCAAAAAAAAACTTATCAGCCTAGAGGGGAAAATGTCAGGCAGTGTCCTTTTCCACCTGTGCCTGGAGCTGTTGCCCTTGGCACATTGCTCCCTAACATCTAGTTAAGTCCTGATAAGTTTTTACCCGCATTGTTTCCTTGCTATACTTTTGTTGTAACTCCTAAGCAACCATTGTTTTTGAGGAGGACCTCACACAGCTGCGCTTGCGCAGTCTTAGAGATCAGTGGTGCGATGGAGAAGGATCAGTCGCTCGTGTCTGTAACTCAGCAAGGTAATAAATCCCAGTTTTGCATAGCAACATCACCTCACCGCGTCATCTTTTGAACCCTACAACCGAACAGCGGAACCGACGATGGACTTTCTACCAGTCGGCGGACATTTGACCAGTGAGAACGCAAGCAATTTTTGAATTCGTCTTTGTCAGTTGCCGACCGCGAAACGGCAGCCATTGTGAACGCGATGACAGATTGGACTTCACTCAATAAGGTGAGCCGACGTTAAGCCAATCTTGTTTCTCAGACTTCTTATGCCTCCGAAGCTGTAGAACTGTGTTATATCATCAATTCAGTGTATTCTAAACTGCTGATTTGTGTAATTTACTGTGCCGTTGCATGTTCCTGCACGACAACTACAACGACCATTTGAACAGAGTTGCGAATGAATCCGCCAGAGGCCGCGAGCATTCAACGACGGTAACGGCTCAAGAGGAGTGTCTCATTTTTTTTGTTAAGGCTGAGGAAAGTTATGAAGCGATGGCAGTTCACACGTCCACGGAAAAACTTATGGCTTTTTATTACAAGAAGCAGACTTACAGCAGAACGAACTACTTGGGTATATTGCTGAAATTCAAGCAGACATTGAATTGTTACGATCTCAAACCCTGATTTCTCCGTTCCTAGCCCGGGACAACACTAGTGACGTCACAACGGCGGCAACCAAAACGGCGCGCGGTTGTGCGATCGAAAACTTGCAAAGGCTTAGCGTAGCGGAAAAAAACAGTAGTACCAGAGATTGTGATATGGGAGACCGAGTAACAGCATTACGGTCGGTTCAGACAATTAGGCACGCACAGGAATTCGGGAAAGCAGTGGATAAGAATGTGCAGGTGGGCGATTTGCCATTTCGAATTTATCCGGCGCCAATCCTACTACAACGCCAGAGTGTCAACCCTGCCACTCCCATTAGTCAGACTCTTGGACTCAACCAGCGCGGTTTCTTCACAGTCCACTCATCATGTCTCCGAACTCGCGCGCCATTCGGATAACCGGTAAGTTAGAATTTTAGTTTTCGCGGCCAACCGTAGACAACTTCTCAATCGATCGAACTGGAAATACCGTAAGAAGGAAAATGTTCGTCAAGTGCTTCGCCCGCACACAGTTTTAACAGTGGAAAGTCGCAAAACTTTGGAAAATCCCCAGCTCGCCCTAACCACCACCACGTGCAGCATTATGGCGGCACAAGAACTACAACAAGGACATGACACCATAAGATTCGCGGAATTTATGCGTTCGCTACGAGACGAATCTTGCAACAATGACCATGTCAAATTGTTGGGCAACTGTATGTGCAATTGTCGGCGCTATGAGCGCGAGGGCAGGAAACTGGCCCCAATTTGGGATTTCCCCGCACCCTTAATGATAAGTCTACCAGGAGGAATCGATCAGCCAATACCATTCACGTGCCTACACTAAAATATGATCTGGGCCGTTGCAAAGAAGACAGACACTCTGCATGCACGCGAAACGGTGAGCTATGGTCCAAATGGTAAGCAGTCCATCAAATCTCTTCACGATCTCCCTACCAGCCATTTCAAATTCGAAGGAAGAGTGCTGTTTACTAACCACATTCGTACACGTCGTAGCTTTACCACCGACCCACCACCAATCCGTTCGGATCGCCCATCAAAAAATGAAAATGCAGCGCTTTTCTGGGCTTTATTCAAGGCTCAGCTCATGCATCGTCCGCGTCCAGAAGGTACGGGAACCGAAACTGTGTGGCATTGGCAATCAAAACCAACCGCTTTTGAAGTGTGCGAGGATCAGTTTGTTTTGGTACCCACACCCCAATGTGCGCCTGTCGGACAACACTGCCGAGCTTTGAAGCTGGATTGATTTGAACCAAACCGCCTGACTGGTTTTCTTGTGCAGTGCGCATTTCGCAGAAGTTTTGGTTTGTAAATCAATCTTTTAGGGTCATTGATTTGTGTTTCACGGTCGTCAAAAGTGTCTATGACAGTGTTTATGCTTACGAAATGTTGTTGGCATTGGAAAACGTCTACAATTGGTTGTCAAATTTTTTTTTCACTATGCTCAAGTGTGCATGCTAATGATTCATAACAATACCATGTTATCGCCCTGCATAATCTTACGTTAACCATTAGTAACCACGTTACGTAAGTCATATAATCTTACATGATTTGAAATTTCTCGCTCAGCTGAAATGAACCATTACTTTTGAAGAGTTATTGCCAGTTTAGGAATGGGCAGGTTTTAATCGACAAAGAGCTGTCAACAGCGCCATAATTTTGTCAGCACATTACTTGACGTACCGGTGATTTCGTAACTCGTTATTTAGCATTTAATGGAAATGTTTTCATTACTATGATCCCAGTTAACACTGGAGCATATACTCAGTATAAACTTTGCTACCGCATAATCTTTTGGAGTTTGTGTTGTGTCACGCTCGCACAACGTAATTGTGTTTAACGGCTGTAACTTGCGATTGTTCAAACGATGTTGTGGAATTTTTTTTTATCTATCGCGCTAATGTTCGAATGATGCCGGAGTTGATATCTGCCGATGCACGTGCAGATGTCTTCATTGTCCTCTTCCCTGTGTTGAAACCATGTAGCCTCTAAGATTTTTGGATCGCCTTAGCGATATTTCTGCTCAAGGATCTCCACTTGGGGAGTCGATGGCGTTTTCGTCAGGATGGAAATTGGATTCGTGCATTGACGGAGCTGAAACACCGAATCTTTCGATTTAGCAAGTTGTCCTACCCTTCTTCGGGGGGGGGGGGGGGGGGGTAAAATAAAGAAAAAGAAAATATTATGGGGGTTGGTTGTCGGGGGGGGGGGGGGGGGGTTTGGAGGGACGGCCCGGGTTCGGAAGAAGGGGGCTCAAGTTAAACAAGTTAAACACTATGTCGGTTTATAATCTACTCCAATACTCAACGCAACTCAAAAGAATTTTCCCCAATAACAACGTGACATTTATTACAATTGAAATACATTTACGGCACATGATTGCTCAAGAGCTAAGACGGGCGTTAAATGTTGGTATCATAAAGACAGAGGAATCAAGCAAGGTTTAATAGAACTGTTTAGGTATAAAGCGATGGTTCTTCTACGGAATTGTAGCTTTTCATAAGGACGAACTTCGACGGAATTCAAAACGTTGCACCCCCTGGATTCCTTCCTAACAACAGGAAGAAACGAGCAAAGATTAGAATCTCGACGCACTAAGCCTTAATCATTCAACCTAGGCAGCACTACACTATTTTATAGTTCTATTCGAATAGTTTACACATTTTGCGTCATTCCTCTCAAGCGTGGACTCGGTAATTAACCCTACTTTATGGCGAAGCACCAATCGCGAAAGGCAAGGCACGGATAACACATGAAGCAAGTTTGTATTACCTTTATCATGCTGGTTACATCTGGCTCGAAGACTTCGGAAACCGGCGTAGGAAGATTAGGCGTCCAGAAGCGACAGAGAAGAAGGATGGCATCTTTTTATCGAGACCAAACACCATACGAGATCCTCGCACTCCCGGCCATGTTGCTTTCTTCTCGCACCTTGGGATGACGTCAAAATGTGAAACGTCACGAAGCCTCAATCATAGTCCGCAAAATTACGCTGATGCGTGCAGTGAAGCCAAGTCCAACCCCATGACGGCCTGGAGGTGGTATGGGACCCAACGAGTCGGCCGAACGCCTACGTGTCAAGAGCTGACGATGGAAGATGGCGGTCGTTTTTATACTCAAGTAGAGATTTGCATAAAAGATAAAAGATTAGAACTTTAGAGTAAATATTATAGATCTATTAATGTTTTTAAGATTTTAGATTAATAAAAATATTACAGTCGAAGACCGTAATTAGGGCAAACACTCAACAACTACAATATAGGAATTATTAATAAATTAAATGATGACGTACATGATGACGAGGTCAAACGCACAACATACATGGAGCAATCGCACCACCAAAACCGGCATTTCTCCTACCTACTGCAAATCAACCGCAGGTGTGAGCCCAAGAGCAAAACAATTGGCGGCAAGGCCATAGTGAAGCACGACAAAGTTTAAACTTGGTTAAGTTTGTACTGGTTATGAAGGTTTTTTTCCCGGAACCGAAGCTTACTTAGTGTTCATTTTAATGACACTTTATCGAGGTACCAGGTCGTTGACGTCTAAGTGTTATCCTAGGGTAGGATTAAACCCCACACAGCATGACTATGTGCTCTCCAAGAAGATTTCGGAACTAGAATGTGTTTCTCTAGTTAGTTTACAGGAGCATGAAGTTACGCCTTTAAAATTTTCAGATTCCCAGTGCACAGGGAATAGGTAGTTTGTCTGGCAGCTAGGAGGTGAAGGGTTCGACTTGTCCCAGAGTGTGTACAGTCAGTTCAGAAAAGGTTCAATTGTTGGAAAAATAAGATTTCGGATGCATGTACGCATTATACCTCATGTGTAAAGTTGGTGTAATAATGAATCCTTGCGAGTGAGTTTTGCAGTCGTTGTGGAAAGCCGAGTTTAACTCAGTCATTGATTGTTTTTTTTCTCGACGAATGTATTCAGTAATTTTACGCTTACATACTTAAAGTTCACCGAATTACTGTGGATGCTTGGAGGAAAGGAAGTTGGTAATCACTCATACTGCAGATAATGTTTTTTTTTTCTTTCCTCCACCGTTAATTACTACACATGCACTTTTGTTGCAAGGATGTTTGGATTTTCCATGCTAGCAAAGACGAGTCAGATTTTAGCTGGCTTATAAGACTTACTATCAATAGATCGTTTATTTTTGGTTGCAATTCTAGAGAAATAACACCATGTCATTTCTTACAAGGGGAAATAACACCATGTTGTTTCTCACAGGTCTATTACTCCCACACAGTCCAAAGAGTGTATTTAGTATTTCACTAAACTTCTACTAACGTTAATTTATAATTCAACACATTAAACCATCCAGCAAGTTGTAACAATACTAACCCCAACAATGTGTTGTTCCCTCTATTAAGACCTAACAATCTAATACTCTTGTTTGTTACTGCTTTGTTTACACATACAACTTACCGTTTATCCATTTAGGTATTGTTACTGGTACTTTGTTGAAAACAAACTCGTTTTTGTTTACTTATAGTGACTTTTATTGTGACTTAACTCGTGACGTCACCTTTTGTCTTCCTTCTATTTTGGTTGTTGAGCTGCCATTTTAAAACAAGACGGACATGTTGGTTTTCGTTGCCAACTCGTCATTTTAGCATTCCATGCAACATTGCTTTAAGCAGAGTTCTCCGTAGCTCTTGAATGACTGCTTGCGGGTTAGCCACGTCTTCTGCAAGTATGAACTTTTAGCAGCACTTGGAAGAAGCGAAAATGTCACGCCATGAGTGTGTCTCGAGTTCCATGTACTAGTGTACTAGCCGATGTGGTAAGACTTGATTTCCTTGATTCCTTGTACCAAGAGAGAGCTGTGTGACTTGCTTCTTTTAATAGCCTCATTGATAAGCTTAGCGGGAAATCCAAGTTTAAGGTATTTTTCTTTCTCTCGTTGATAGTGAGGCTCCGCTGACAGTGGGTCGAAGGACCTGTGACGTATTCGCAGCATTTCCCCGTAGAGGACGGCCCGGAGCTACAGCTAACCAGCACCCCACAGCTACAGCTGTAGCTACAGCTAACCAGCACCCCACCCTTAAAATCTGGAAGAGATACATAGACGATATATTCACAGCCGCCAAACCGGTGATGCTAGAAGCCCTGAACCGTACACTAAATTCTTGGAATGAAGATCTCTCGTTCACGTCTGTAAAAGAAGTCAATGGGGCGCTTCCATTCTTGGAATCTCCATCTCCCGAACCACCACTGGCAACGTCTGCTGGGATCCCTCTAAGATACCCAGCCAAACTGATCGTGGAATCACTACAATTCTGGACACCCCAAGAGACAGCTCCGGGCCATCCTCTATGGGGAAATGCTGCGAGTACGTCACAGGTCTTTCGACCCACTGTCAGCGGAGCCTCACTACCAACGAGAGAAAGAAAAATACCTTAAACTTGGAGTTCCCGCTAAGCTCATCAATGAGGCTATTAAAAGAAGCAAAAAATGGAAACCTGAATCAGGAAAACCGAAATCCTCCTCCGACCGACCAACGGAAGTAATCCCTTACATCGCAGGAGCTAGCGAGAAGATACAAAAGGCACTTGCCAAAGCTGACATTCAATGCTACATGAATCCTCCTAACCTGAAAAAGATGCTACAAAAGAAACTTAAAAGACACTCACCTGAAATTGAGCTTCCAATTCAATCGTCCGAACCCAGAGACAACTCCAGCACCAGCAGGATCTTCGAACTCGCCTGATAATCCTCCCCCAAAGCACCCCCTCCACTCCCACCACACGCATAAGTACGCCACCAGATCCAAAGTCAAACCTCGATAATCATCTAGAACCACCCCAACCCTCCTCCCGTCTCCCCTCCCACTCCTGATCCCTCTCCATCCCCAGTGGACCTGCTTCCACCAGCGATCCTTCACACCAAAAATATTGTTTATAGTGTGCCAGTGTATGCATTGGGGAAACAAAAAGGCGAGTTCGCACACGTCTCAATGAACACTACTCAGCTAAACAAGCAATGACCGTAGAAACAGCATTGCAATGCACGAATTATATACCAAACACCAGACAGATTGGCTAAATACAAGCATTTTGTTGAAGGCAAATACTAGCAATGAAGCACACCTCTGAGCTGTTGAAACCATCGCAATCCAACATTTTTTAAATGGAGGGGTGCCTCTCATGAATACTCAGGAGCCAGCCTATCCTCAAGTGGCTAAACTAGTCACTCCAGATCTGTCGACTCGCCTCAATGGAATAACTGGCTACTAAGGCCCACTATGATGACAAGTGACGCATCCAGTGACAACTGAGAAGCACGGGATTTTCAAATAGTGTATATAACGACTGTCTGCAAAATGGACGACATGTGAAAATTTTTTGTACTCTGAAGTAGTAATTTAGTGGCCTGAGGAAGGTGACAGACTCACAAGCAACTTTACTGGTGATATAACCGAAAATTCGCCAGTAGTGCAACTTCTGACTGGGTATTTGTGCTGCAAGTTTGGTTTGCGTAAATCATAACAATATGATTGTAAGTAACAGTGTGATCAGATTGTAGCCCAGAGTGTGTCAAACTTTATGAAGTTTTTTTGGGCTAACCTGTGTACCATGTTAATCCCACCAAGTTTTGTCAATTGTAAATGCACATGCTCGACATATCATGTCACTTCTTGTATTTTTATCGCAAGCTGTCATTTCTGTGCAGCGCTGTGTACATTCTTGTTTTGCAAGTGCCTAGTCAACAAGAATTAGGTAGGCTACTGAAAGCAATGGACTGGACATTGATATTGCAACGAGAACTTGCATTAATTTCTGAAATTTTGCACTGTTCTGGAAACTGGAAACAATGCCAAGTTTTTTGTCCATCCTTCTTGATAGAAATCACTGGTGCTTAAATGCATTCAAAGTTTTTTTTTTCTTATGATGCTTGGTGTCTCGATGAGTGCACAAATAAGATTACTGATAGTCGCTCAGGTGAAAGAGCACGGATCTTCAAACGCCTCAAATTGTCTTGACATAGAACTTGCTCAATGGTGGATTAATGTCTTGTAAAATGCAGTCCAAGGTTCAGCCGAGGACGACGATTTTTTTCTTTCTAGTCATTTGAAAATATTGAGATTCATGTATTAGAACTAGCCTATAGCGTTACTCAAATTTGTGAGGGGGGGGGGGTGTGAGATGACCTCACATAGCTGCGCTTGTGCAGTCTTAGAGATCAGTGGTGCGATGAAGAAAGAGCAGTCGCTCGTGTCTGTAACTCAGCAAGGTAATAAATCCCCGTTTCGCATAGCAACATCACCTCACCGTGTCAGCTTTTGAACCCTACATGTTATGGTGCAGTATTGTTGACTGTTTTGTTTTTATCTTAATCTTTTTTTTCCTTCTGAGCTAAGTGCAGCTCTAACCAGTCTTAAGCTACTCATGTTTGAGTAAGGGGTGTTTATTATTATGCAACGATCCCATTTGTAATGGGAGATATTTGGACTCTTAGGGCAATCCTAGATGGATGAAGAAATTCTGCCTTCCAATAGACTTTTGCCACTCAACCCCTCTGATGTAATCCTGCCCCCAGGCCATCTTCAGGAATCCAGATTTTTCTAGAAGGTTTGGCTGACTGCCATTTTGTAAGTTGTACCTTTTCCTTTCCACTGCATTTTACAATGTGTTAACTTGAACAGTTGCAATGCCAAATTCCTCAGGTCCTAAACATAATGTTTGCAAAACTTTATTTGGTTCCTGAAACTGTCTTATTGCCAAAACCAATTCTGCCCTGTCCTTCCTGAATGTGTGATGCAATTAAGAGGCGAATAAACCCCGAGGAGGAATTCCAGTCCTCAAACTAATTGGCTTTTCATTTCGAGTTTATCAATCCATTTGCACCAAAAACGCCAGCACGATCCACAGTGATTATTTTATACCTCTGACTGCGTTTTCTTGTGTAACGCGCGTTGGGGCCGAACCACTCTCATGCCAATGTTCTCCTAGGGAATTGACCCACCTTGCGGCACGACTCCAGGACTTACACCGTGATGTCCCCCTTAGTTGGTACTTCGGGAGTGTAAACAGATAGTTAACCGTATTGGCCAATAAGCACAGTAAATTAAATTAACCAATACTTTTGGTGACACTATTGGTAACATCACAGCTTTTGATAGCAATCCGCACGATGCACGATTGTCTGTCATTTTTGTCTTTGAGATATGGTGTCAATTCTTTTGGTTTTTTTTTTTTATATAAAAAAAGGTCGAAAAACATAATAATAATAATAATAAGTAATTTGTTGCTGGAGCAACAGGACTAGCAAGGACCCAGGAGGTCGCTGATTGCCAGCCTAAAAGGTAAGAGCATTGACTATGTGCTGGTAAAAGGTAGGAGGATTTTTCAAAAGCAGAAATTAAAAGCAAATGAATGAGATAAAAATAAAACAAGTTTAAAAAATAGTTTTAAAAATAGCATGGCCAAAAGGGTGAAAAAGTGGAGGCTAGGGCAGGGTAGGGTAGGGTCACAACTGCCTTGCCACCAAGGTTAGACCTGCCAGGGACTCAAAGGTCCCCGATGACATCGCCAGAAGTGTAGGAAAGGTACGGGAGAAGAGGAACCGACGTCGCAGTAGGGTCGAGAGACCGCGTGAGCGTCGACCATCGTTAAAGTGGATCAGAAAGCACTATGGATGATGAGTGAAGGATGGGACAGAGTTTCGTGGATGACAGAATGTATGAACAGGGTATGAAGTATCCAAATGACGAACGACAGAATGTTTTTAATGGGGAAGCGAAGCCCCTTGACCTGCTTCGAAATGGAGCACAAGGAAGTTCACGGGTGGTAGTGTCCGAGTAATAGCTGATCCCACAAAAAATTGGCACAAAATTTGCAGCATCATCATACTGCCAGACGCTGTATGAAGAGACGCTGCCGAAGGCATTGGAGGTAGAAGAAGTGATCCAAGAATCGATGATCCGAGAGTCGAATATAGAGGACTGAGTGCCAGATGCCGACGAAGCAGGCTCAGGAACCGTAGGCATCATGGATCGGAGAACTGGTGGTGCAGAAGGGACCGGCGGTTTCGTCAAGGATGGAATTGGTGATTCCTGTGACCCGGAGATAGATGCAAAGACAGAGTAGTCACAGGATGTCGAGACGATTTGGGGAGGTTTCCACCTGACTGAGCCACTATAGGAGTGGGGGCAAATCTCTGTAAAGTGGGTAGCGAGTACGAGAGCGTGCACTGTGCTGGGATTGCCAGAAAGAGTCGGAAGAGAGGGGACAGCAAACTAGTGGGGTACATAAAGTTCATTTTTCGTAAAAATCGTTCACTTTTCGAAACAAGCATGAACGTTGGCACATATGCTCATTGAAACCCACTGTTTCAAAAAAGCCCATTAGCAACTCTAAAATCCAAGATGGCGGCCAAATACCAAGCAAAATGGCAGCCAAAAATGGTTTTCTGCCTGTATCTCCTTAAATATCAATTTTATCAAAAATCGTGTTTAGACTGATGTTGTAGAAAATTATCTATAATAAAGCATTCTACAAAATTTTCAGTGCATGCAGTGGTTAAGGAGATATACTGTGTTGAAGAAAGGACCACTCAGCTGCCATCTTGAAAAAATGGCCACTAGCTTAGCATTTTGTGTTTAGCTCATGAAGAAGTAAAATTTACAACTACAAAACGTCTGGTGAATATCTTTGTGTATGTTTACTAACTAATGTGACAATGTATGCACCAAATACAGGTTAATTGCATAAATAAGTAATTGAAAGATTATTTTGTTATTTTGCACATTCGTTACAAATAACATTCATACGACATAGTCTACCAACCAAGCTCAAAAAGGGCTCTAGTTTACGAGATAGTATAACCCGAAGCTAGAATAATTCCCTAAGTACAGGGTGTCATGTACACCCCTAGAGATCGTCACTAGGGCTGATGCAGACTCATGAAGTGGTGCAGCTTTCCTGTATAATGTTTTCAAGATGGCATCCAAAAATAGCGACCAAAAAACAGTTGTAGAAAATGTTCTATTCCTATTTTTCGTAAAAGTAACCCTTCTGGCTGAAATTCGTCATTTTAAGTTCTTTTAGACCGTTTTATGTGCATGCTATAGCTAAAACAGTGCATATCTGTTTTATAATTCCTTACTTTAAACAGCTGCAATATTAGTTCTAATTAAGATCCACTAACGTTATTGGGGTTAAATGAAGGTGAAAATGTATGTTTTCCAACAAGGGTAATTTAACGATTTATTTAAATTAGGAGCTAAACTATGGCAGTTTATCTACGTCGCAGCGCTTTGATTTTTGTGTTGGTTTACGACAAGTTCCATCTTTAAAGTGGTGTGGTAGCTGTCCTAATTCAGATAAATGGATGTAATTAGGCTTAGATGAAAGATGAAGATATATATTTCCAACAAGGGTAATCAAAATGATTTATTTTAATTAGGAGCTAAGCTACGGCAATTTATCTACGTTGTAGCGCTTGTGATTCAGAAAAATGGATGTTATTGGCCTTAGATAAATGATAAAGATATATATTTTCCAACATGGGTATTTAAAATGATTTATTTTAATTAGGAGCTAAGCTACAGTAGTTTATCTATGTTGTGGTGCTTTGATTTCAGCATTGTTTTATGATAAGTTCTATCGTTAAACTGCTACAGTGGCCGTTCTAATTCAGATGAATGGGCATGATTAGGCTAAAATAAAAAATGAAAATATATATATCTTCATCTAAGCCTAATTACATTCATTCATTTGAATTAGAATGGCTACTGCGCAGTTTAAAACTGGAACTTAAGCGATACAAAAATTGAAGCGCTACAACGTGGATTAACTGCCATAACTTATCTGGTAATTAACATAAATCGTTTTAATTACCCTTGTTCAAAAATATATATCTTCATCTTTTAGCTAAGCCTAATCACATCTATTTATCAGAATTAGAACGGGTACTGCAGTAGTTTAAATATGGAACTTGTGTTAAAATGACGCAGAAGCATAGAGCTACAATGTGGAAAAACCGTAGTAGCGTAGCTTCTAATTAATATAAATTGTTTTAATTACCCTTGTTGGAAATATACATCTTCTTCTTTCATCTAAGCCTAATGACATTCATTTATCTGAATTAGAACGGCTACTGCAGCAGTTTAAAGATGGAACTTGTCATAAAATGACGCAAAAATCAAAGCACTACAACGTAGATAAACTGCCGTAGCTTAGCTCCTAATTAAAATAAATCGTTTTAATTACCCTTGTTGAAAAACATATATCTTCATCTAAGCCTAATCACATCCATTTATCAGAATTAGGACGGCTGCCGCACCACTTTGAAGATGGAACTTGTCGTAAACTATCGCAAAATCAAAGCGCTGCGACGTAGATAAACTGCCATAGTTTAGCTCCTAATTGAAATAAATCATTAAATTACCCTTGTTAGAAAACATACATTTTCACCTTTCATTTAAGGCCTATTACGCTAGTGGATCTTAATTAGAACTAATATGCAGCTGTTTAAAGTCAGGAATTTTAATACACATATGCACCGTTTTAGCTATGGCACATAAACGGTCTTAAAGAACTTAAATGACGAATTTTGGCCAGAAGGGTTACTTTTACGAAAAATGTGAATGGAACATTTTCTGAAGGAAATTTTATTCTACACATAAATGGTTTCCCGTTTATTATTCCGGTTTATTGCGAGTACGGGATGAACGGTTTAGGCACAAGAAGCAAAAAACTGTTTTTGGTCACTATTTTTGGACGCCATTTTGAACAGGAAAGCTGCACCACTTCATGAGTCTGCATCCACCCTAGTGACGATCTCTAGGGGTATATCTGACACCCTGTACTTGCAGAATTTTTCTAGTTTCAGGTTATACTATCTTGTAAACTAGAGCCCTTTTTGAGCTTGGTTGGTAGACTATATCGTATTAATGGTATTTGTAACGAATGTGCAAAATAACCAAATAATCCTTTCAATTACTTATTTATGCAATTAACCTGTGTTTGGTGCATACATTGTCACATTAGTTAGCAAACATGACAGTGTAAAGGCATGAGGCCTAAATTTCCTGTCGATTGGTTAGGAGACCC
>JAHWFP010044662.1:0-27082 GCA_023313725.1 Lithobius niger | reverse complement strand
TCATGCCAAAGAATTGACACACTCGCACGTTTTCATTGTTCCCCTTCCGGGGGTCGTTACGGTTGCTTCATTTCTGCTAAGAGACATTGGTTTATAATGTAAGAAGAAGGAGATACGGAGATTCATTTTCAAAATCGGACTTACCAACTTTTCGGAAGACTTCTTTTGGCGTCGGATTGAATGTGATTTCTTCCATGCGGATTTCGAAAAAGTCTTCGACATCTCCAAATTTGTCAATGGAATAATTGGACCTTTTGGCGTCTTTGTCTTTTAACAAGATTTGGTACGCAAATTTGAGCGGCTTATTCTGAAAATAGAGATAAAAATAATAACCTGCATTGTTAAAACAAGCGGCTGCGGCGACTACCTAGTGTCAACTGGTCTCCTATACACTTCTGCCACTTACGAAAACGTTGAGGCATACACCTCTATCACACAGTGCAGTTGCGCTCTCTATTATATAATCTATACGTATTAACCATCATAATTGCATGTTAAAAATGTGGAAGCTTTTAGGCCTATTTTTAGATTTTAAGCGTAATTGTTTGCTTTTAGGTCCAATTTTAAATGCCGTTTTAATTTCGTAAGTAGCAGTTTAAGGAAAAATTGGGTTCGGGAGTAGGGTTATTCAGTTTTCAAGCCTAATTTTCATCTTTTAGGCCTAATTTTTTTTACCTGCCCATTTTAATTTCGTAAATAGTGACGAACTTAGAAGTTGGGTCGAGACCATAGGCCTAACTATACTAGCATTTTACTGTATACATGTGCACTTGCTGGCTTTTTAAAACGTTAACTACTTTTAGTGCTTTTATTCTGTCAACACCATAGGCCTATTCATCCATGAAACACGGTGTCGAAACTATTTTAAATGAAACTGATTGTGTGTCGTTAACGGAATCGCTTTGTTTTTACGTTTGCTGTATCTTCTTGTAGTGTTTAAATGCGACGCGACCAAAAGTTGTTATTTCATAGAGTGAGGTCGATGAAAGCAAGGATGTTTTGATTTGCTGTATATTTTAACTAATTTTGGGTTGCTGAAGCCGATGATGAAAAACCGTTTGTCTTTATATGATAGCGTTCTGAAGTTGAAAAAGGCGACGGACGGACAAAGTCGTTACAATAATCTTCTCAGTCGTTTCGGCTGTACAGAAGACTAAAACCGTATGGTGTTCGTTCGTGTGTGTACCTCTGTTCCTCCGGATATACGGCACCATCAACCTCCAACTTCAAAATAAGGTACTATAGTGTCCACCACCTACCTTGAGTTCGCCGCAGTACGAACATAGATAATCGATTGTACGTTTTTGGTAGCAGAGTGCCTTGTTGATATCCAAGATGGTTATAAAAACAGTGGCGGCCGTCTGTTAAAGCCGCCTCTCCAGGAAGACGTAAGCCGATCAACAAATACAACAGGACTCAAGATACGCCGCGCACACAATAAGAACATTATGTTCCATGACGTCAAAGTTTGATCAAACGTTTACAGGTAAACTAATCAGAAAAAAAGTTTAAAAAAAATCTAAAGTGGCGACATATGTTGCATCACACTTCCTATCAGTAAGACTACATAGAGATCTCAGCATTGGTTGGCTTTACTGGTTGGAAGCACAGAATACAACATTCGCGTTTCTGAAGCATGGAGGTGCGCGGATTGAGCATACAAAGCAAGACGCTTAACGCTGTGGGGTCGTGCTACAATGGTTTATGTCATCGACGATTGACTGATATGATGTTTGCTGTCTAACTTGGCGCGACACACTAGCAAGTGTCTAGATGTCTGGTGGTGACGGGATTTACAGTCAAGTTACCTGACATCAAGTGCTTTTTTGCCACATGTTTTAAACAGGACGAAAAGCCGACGACTCAACAAGAATAAAATAAACAACAGTTCTAGGCCTATTTACGTTGGCTTCTGGACTTACATGTCAAACTGCCTGAGTGGGGAATCGAACCCACGACCTTTTAAACCAAGACCGAGGTCCTACCGCCGTGTCGGTATGGCTCAGCGGTAGGACCTCGGCCTTTGGTTTCATAGGTGGCGGGTTAGATTCCCCGCTCAGGCATTCTAACGTGTAGTTCAAAAGGCAACGCAAATATGTTTGCATCTGTATTTATTCACATGTTCTAGTCTAACGTAAACTAAATGCGTGAATTCCTGTTGTTTTTGCCTTTTAACGTTTCAGTGCTACTAACAACTCTGTAAACACAAGATCTTCAAAACTGAAAAAAGGATAAAAGGAAATAAATAAATTCATCATGGACTTTCCGTTTGGCATCAACTCATTATCTTCACCAGCACAATTTGAAACTATTCACTACACTTGTTGACTGCGCGGAGGAACAATACGTATCGATTCAATACCAGGATGTTATCAGCGGCACTCAGAAGCCCAAGGCAAACACAAGTCTCCCTTTCAAGCTAATTAATAATAAATAAATTCACGTGGGGGGATAGCAGTTCTCAAGATGAACAATTGTCGAAAGAATTTACGAATTTCCGATAACGAACTTCGAAGAAGATGATTTTTGAGAAGACACAAACAAAGGAAATTTGAGGTGAGCTTGGTAAAACGCTAATTCGCCTCCTTCCAAGTGGAAAATTAAATTAGTTGGAAACTTTAAAAAAAAAGGTGAAATCAGCACCCGTAGCCGAGTTGGAAATTTGAGTTGGTCTTGCCAAACGCTGGTTCGGCTCTTTTGAAGTAGAAATTAAAATTTGATGAAGTGGGAACTAAATTCGCCTAACAGCTTAGCAGCCGATTACGCCAAAGCCGACCGCTTACACCGGAAATGACGTCACACGTCCATACTTTGGAACGATTTGGTTGATGCAACGATGAACAAAATGGCTGCCAAAGTCACGAAAGAAGTAGTTTTGAAAACATGCGCTCATTGGTTAGCATATCGTCATTGTGAACAGCGTTAGAGTTGGGTTGCTAAGGCCGTTGCTAAGCAGTTTTAAGGTAAATACGGACCGATAAATACATTTATTATTTATAGTCGAGTGAACTTGTTGCCCTATTTTAGCTTTGCGGTTAAGTCTTTGTGTGACGACAGTCTCCACCATTTGTTAATGAAGATACACACTAGTGTGTCGCCCGCCAAGAATTGTTGATGCATCGCTCGTGCATTCATTGGCTTCTTAATGGAACTGATTTCGCATTTTAGGCTTAAAATCACACAGGTAGGTCTAAAATCATATACTTAGGCCTAAAATCACTCACTTAGGCCTAAGAATTTTTAGAGGCACGGGAGAAAAGGATAAATTAAGGTATACGAATATGGAGTTGATTTTACATTTTAGAAGTTCCTATTTTGTCGGAATTTTGACCGACCTTGCCCACATTTTGCTCACGGCGTACGTGGAAAATGGGAGCCGAATAGGGTCCACGATAAAGAAAAGTGCCCCTTACCCAACCACCTGTTAAATTATGCAGCTTTCGTAATCAGCATTCGTCCGACGAGTTCTCAGCGTTCAAAAACGCTTTAGAAATTTAAGAATGAAAGGTGAGGTAAATAAATCAGCAAGATTCGGGGTAAAAAAAAAAAGGATTACAGCTTTTTATCTTGGTACGATTTATATTTTGGCACTCCACACACAAATCTGGCTTCGTCAGTGGCCTTGAGGTAGCTTTCTTCGTTTTGCTGCCCCTTTTACCCAAAACCAAACTGGACGTGTTACCCGTGTGTATTGCGGGAAGCCAACCTTTCCCATCTGTGGGGGGTTCCATAAGGGTCAATATTTGAACTTGTCAGTCTTTCATTTTTCATTTTAGTAATTCAGCCTTTATACGGTTAAAAATTAGTGCGGTGTCTCATCGGTTTCGAACCTCCAACTTAACGTTCTTGATTACTGAAAACATTCTTGACAGTGCTTTCGCAGTAGTCCGAATTCCAACTAAGAATTCTAAGGAACGCTGAAACCTCTTTTGTTCGTTCCCCTCCCCCTCCCCCAACCTTCCTTTTATCTAAAAAAAAAAAAAAGCTTTGTTAAACGTAAGCCTAAACCATCACAAACTAACGTAACGAAATCAAATGTAAGAAAGTTTCTGCCCACTTTAAAAGATTTGTTCACGGTCAAACGCTCTGGCAAAATGGGTTTTAATGCCAAAAGGACGTAGGAAAAACGAAAAGAATCTCGAGCTGCGAAAAAATGGAAAAGAAAACTGTCCGTTTTGATTTGTAACTTTACTTACCAAAGGCACGTCTGAGTCCAAATAGAGATTAAATTCGTGGCCGTTTTGCAGTTCTGGTCCGTTGTCGTTGACGTCTTCAATGGTGATCGTCCCCTGGCGGCCATAACTGGTGACGTTTCCGGCAATGGTGACGTTGCAGCCGTACGAAAAGGACAGGGCGTGGGTGGACTCTCGGTCGAAAGGACGCTGCGTCCACACCTCCCCCGTCTCGGCATTCATGGTCAGATTATTGTCAGCTGCAAAACATAAAGGGGTACACACTTAATACAGCTTCTGCATCCAGACACACGCTAGCGCGTCGCCGCCAAGTTGTTGCTGCTTCATTATTATAATGTTGACTGCATGATGGCGGAGAATTAGTTTATGTAGTAGTATGACGTCACCCTCCCGTGTTAAAGCTGCCCATTTGGCTTGCCGTCCATTAATAATACGAATAAAGGCCAAAGGCACTGAAAGAGAGCTGCAGAAAAAAAAAAACAACTTACAACATAAAGACTTGCACTGAATGAGCAAGCGAGGCGAACGAAATTCAGTGCATTTGCTAGGCTAGGAATTCATAAGGCCAACTTGGTAAGTCAAAGTACTACGAATTAGAAAACAAAAACGAATCGTTTGATGCTTTAGGTAAGGTTTAACCAATCCGAAGTTAAAACAGCAAAGGAGCACAAATAAACTTTCCTGTAAGGTTTCACGTACCGCAGTGTTGCTGTACTGTTTAGTCCACGTGAAACCTTACGGGAATCCAACCATTACACACGTAAGTACAATTAAAGCCGTAGCCAAACTTTCAAAACTTTTCACGCCGAAACAAAGGAAGAACGAGGTTCGATTGTATTCTGGGCCAATTGCTTCAGTGTTCTTCAGTCAAGTCGTATGCTTTCCGTTTATTATCCTACTTATGATACATATATCATTTTTCTAGATTTTCAAGCACGTTTCCACGCATGGAATTCATCATTACTTTTCAGGATATTTCCAGGTTTTCAAGGACTCGTACGAACCCTGAATTACCTGTTGTGCTAAACACACTAAGACGATTAGTTTTTAACCATTTTCTAGCGATGTCATTTAGCCAAGTAGAATGCGTCAATCAACACAACATCGACATATAAACACTCAACGGATTAATCAAGCAATCAGTCTGATACACACACATTTAGTTTTTGTTGTTGCTGTCGTTGTTGCTTTTAGGGTTATCTACTCCACGACGATGAGAGGGGGGGGGGGGGCAATTAGGTGGATACATCCAAGCGGAAAACATATGATCTATGATACGCCACAATAGACATGAGCACGAGACGCCACAGGGTCCTTCTTGTTCCTAAAATTCCAGGGGGTCGGAGCATTCCGGAAATGGTTAATATCTGTAATACCTTTTGTATAGTTAGTTTGGTATGTTTTTGTAAAATTTGCTGCAAGGTATAGCTGCTACATTTATGCATTTACAAAAGTAGTGGTAGCTTATTTATTACATTTAAAAAAAAAAATATTTTTATATTTAAATTAATTTCTTTAAGCCTTAAGTCGGCCGAAGCAACATAATGCTTGTATGGCCGAATTAATTCTGCGGAAGTCAGTTAAACTCTAAACATGCGGACTGGCAAAATACCTAGTTGTTCAAAGAGTTCAATGGAATGAGCGATCACGTTGTTTTTTGAACGTCATCACTCTAACAATTTTCTTTTGGAGCTTGATATAACAGGACCAAATCGCGTTCACGTCAGTTCCACCCCATCATGTAAAGTATGACTGTCCCACGGCAAAATAAAACATTTTAATCGTCTTTAATGAAACATGCTTTAAGATAATACATTTAAGATAAAATAATAAGAAACAAAACCCAGAAGGGTGAAAGAACCCGCCAAGTTTCAGCCAATCAAAAGTGTGATATCAGAACAAAAACAGCTACCACCAACTTTGCTACAAGGTGTACCAACCCTAACCGAAAAGTGTTCCCCTTAGAAAGTCACCCTGCCAACGAATAACCACCAAGCTAATATACCACTGACTCTTAGAAAATCTGACCACGATACAATCCGTAGCTAGGGACAAGCTTTTCATTTAACGTCTGAAGTAATAGTCGATTGGGGGTGATATCACTACTTTCTAAGGGAAACACTTTTCGATTAAGGTCGACATCCATGTAGAAACTCGATGGCAGCCATTTTTGTTTTGATATCATTACTTTGGCTGGCTGAAACTTTGCTGGTTCTTTCACCCTTGTGGGTTTTGCTTCTGATATCACTTCTTTTGTATTTTTTTTCGTTGCATCTTATTTTTAGAAATGCCTTGTTATCGGTTTAATCGTTTTTTAATTTTTTTATTGAGCGAGCGTTTTATATATATATATAAAGATTTTTTTTTTTTGTGGTGTGAAATGTTTCAAACGGATCTTTTTTGGTGAAACAACGACGAAAATAGGAAAAAAACACAAATCCTAAAAAGCGCTCTTAGCTACGTGTTCTGACCAAGCAATCTAGCACAAAACGACCATCCGGATGGGTCCAATTTTACAATTCTTGTTTTCAATACCGGGAAACAATAAAAGAAAAAGGAAGAAATTGTGTCGTATAGTCCTTACCGGATTGAATCCAATAGCGCACCGCATTATTCGGGCAAAGAGTCCGGTAACCAAGGAAACCAAGACTACCAATCAGCTGCTGGGGATCGTTTTCTATCAACCGGAAGTCGGCTCCTGAAGGCAGCAGACACGCTTCTTCCGCCGCGCTTGAAGAACACCAGGCGGCGACGCTGGTCGGAAAGGTCACTACGTCGATATGGACTAGCGTGCGTGCCGGATTAGACGAATTGGATCTTGCTGCGACCGTTAGGGTGATAGACAAATCTACAAAGTTAAAAACCAAAAAAAAACAAAAAAACAGATGTTCAAGTTTCATGACTGCAAAGAAGTTTTTACTTCAGACTAATTGAACCAATTTCGAATTGCGGTGCAAAGCCTACATTCATACGTGAACTTTTAGCTTATTTTAAAATATTTAAAGCAACATACAGCCTCCCTTATAACCTTCCGCCTGACTCACAACACCCACGTGACGATCACATCCGCGTATTTACCACAGCTAAGGTCAACTGAGACGGTAGCTTCGTTCCTGGCAGTGAAAAACATAGCTACTGTCTCAATTGGCATTGCGCCTAATAGTCCAGCCAGCGTGAACCCATTGATTTTGTCGTCAAAAACCGAAATGATTCTCGTATTTTAAAATCACAACTTACAATTTTCTAGAATAGTGTCTTATAATTTTGCTTCGGAGATCTATTGGAATAATTAATTTTAATTTTTACCGCATTAGTCTATTAGATTTTTAGATCTAAATGGTAATTATCAGAAAATTAATAGATGTACACACAGAGATGAAACGTCATGATTATTGTACGCGCGCAATGCATGATTTAGTGACGGGTCGTTAGTAAATAAAGTTCCATTATATTCAACAGAAAATCTCCTAGACGCCACATTTAAAAAAGGATTTTTAGCAAGGGAAAGACTAGCGGTAAGGAAATAGACCTCTGGGGCCGTAGTTGATGTGGAGGATCGAGAAAAATGGCGCTGGGAGGTATATCCCTTTAATGTACTTAAAACCGCTAACAAGTTAATTAAGTGGTTCTCGGGCGCACGCATCGGTTTTTTTTTTCTTAGCGCGTGAAACGTTTTTTTTATGACATTGTCTAAAAAAAAATTCCGATCACGCATCGGCACTTTCACCAAACACTTCCTGGAGCCGATGGCCACATCAGCTCTTTGCTCCATTCACATGATCGCCTCGAAACAAATCTATGAGTCATTTTCAGAGGCATGTCACAACTAAAAACTTGAATCCAAAGAATGATTTTTATCCAATATGCAACTTTTGCACGCTGATCCTGGCATCAAAACATTAGATATCGTACGCCACAACAAAATGTAATCTACTGAATTCGTTTTGTTTGGTAAAAAAAAAAAAAAAAATCCATCGCCGGTATCTGATAAATCACGAAAAAAAAAAAAACACTGCCCGCTCGTGTCAATTTTTTGTTAGTACCACTTCTGAGAACCACTTAATTAATTTGTAGCTGCCTAATAAGATGGGTATGCACAAACTCATGATTTATAGAAGCCGTGGAGGGCATCCGATAATCGCCCTTTTTTCCCTTGTTTTCCTACGTTTCCCCATGCGGTAAGACAATGTGAAACATAGGTAAACAAAGAAAAAAAGGACGATGATCGGTTGCTCTCCACGGCTTCTGTACGTTACAAGTTAAGAATTTTTTTGTGCATACCCATCTCTCTAACTACGTTACAAATATCTTAAAATAAGCAAAGAGTGCATGTAGGAATATTACTAAAATCTCGACATTTCGTGCTACCCAAACTCATCATCAAGAAACAAATGTAACGGCTAAAACTGAAGAGTCACAATTAAAATTTTAAAAGAAGGAGGAACTCGTATGTCCCTTAGTGCCAGTTGGAAACACGTCGGACATGCTGTCAATACGTGGGGTTGCTCATTTCAGAAATGCTGTACAGGTTACGATTTCCACGATTTCCAGGAATTTCCAGTGATTTCCAGGCATTTCCAGTGATTTCCCTGGGACATCCAGGGGGTTTCATATGCCTTGCTGGAAGTATTACTTTGTAATTTACGACAGTGGCATAACTTCAACAGTGAGGCTCACAGGCGGATTTCCAGGGATTTTCAGAATTTCCATGGCTTTCAAATGATTTCCCTGAGATTTCCACTCAGCATTTCAAGGTTTTTTTTTTTTTTTTTTAGGATTTCCAGGCTGGGAATTTCTAAGGATTCCCCAGAGATTTCTGACCAGAGTTTACAGGAATTTCCTAGAGTGAGCAACGTACTCTCGAGTCAACATATTTTCTGACAAAACCGAACAACAAAACAAACTAATAGATAGGATCCACAACCATGCTCTGGGCTTGCATAGTCAAAGTAAAAAAAAAAAAAAAGATCTTTTTAAATTTTAAATATGAGTTTGCTTTTTTTTACTCTTGATAACGTCTTTGGATAAACTCGAAACGTAGATGGTTTTACTAAAAATTCCCGCATATATATTTTTTTTTTGCTTATGTAAGACTAGCATCGTACCCGGCTTTGCCCGGGGATTTGTTTGACCCGTGGTTGTTTCCCAGTATTTGCTCGGTGTTGCCTGATCGTTCACTGCAACAGTCGATTTTTGTTTGTGTAACACTCCCCCTTTCCGCCAATCCTCTCCCTCCCCTCTCCCCTTCTCCTTTTATCCCGTCGTCTCCCTTCCCTTCTCCTTTTATCCCGTCCTCTCCCTCTCCTCTTGGTTTTTTTCCCTTCGTCCTCTTTGCTATACGTAGTTGAATGAGGATGGTTATTTGAGTTAATAGCAAACACCCCCAAGAAATTCTCTTTTAGGTTCAGTTAATGTGTAATCGTATGCTTAATGGTAACAGCTGGGGGGGGCGACCCCCCCCACTCCCAGTCTTTCCGATGCGATGCGTACCGTGAGAAAAAGAAGTGTGCATGACGTCATGTAATACTTGCCCTTGAGGTTACCACGGTGTTTGGTTAGAAGAATAATTGTTAGACCGAATTATTAGTCGAGGCAACAATGTGCCAACTTCAACTTCTTTTCAGGGCAACAGCGTCCCAGTTTCAACTTCAAGCCAAAGAATTGACACACTCGCACGTTTTCATTGTTCCCCTTCCGGGGGTCGTCGTTGTGGTTGCTTCATTTCTGCTATGAGACTTTGGTTTATAATGTTAAGATTATTATGTGTAACGCGGGTATTTTTAAATCTATTTTCCAATTATTTTTTAGTCTTCTGTACGGCCGAAAGGGCTGAGAAGACTATTGCAACGACTTTGCCTGTCCGTCCGTCGCCTATTTCAACTTCGGAACGGTATACCAGACAGAGACAAACGGTTTTCACCATCAGATTCAGCGGTCGAATATTAGCGAAAAACTCGGCAAAATTAAAACATTGTTGCTTTCTTGTAGCTTCTCGACGTAACTCAATGAAATAATAATATTTGATCGTCCCGTTTAAATACTTCAGGAAAACACGCCACCGTAAAGACAAAAGAATTTAGTTAACGACACACTTGGGCTTCATTTAAAATAGACTCGACACCGTGTTGCACTGATGAATTTTCACACTGTCGAACCAAATTCTCCGTTAACTGCTACTTACGAAATTAAAACGACAGGTTAAAAATTGCAAGTTTAAAAAAAAACGGCAGAAGATGAAAATTAGGCCTTAAATTACATTGCCACGGCAACGTCATTCCTTCGTGTCATGTTGCATAAATGAATAAGCCAACCCTCGAACCCAACTCCGTTAACTGCTATACTTGCGAAATTAAAACGGCAGTTAAAACATTAAGCCTAAAGACTGACAATTACTTCTAAAATCTAAACCTATAGGCCTAATTACGATTCCTTAAATTATCGAGGCGGCTAATTTTCCCTCCAAGCTGGGATGGGATCTTCCCGAACTCTTTTGGCTGTAGATGTTAGAGTTTCGTCAGCAGCGTGCCGATCGTTCATGTCCGACGTCTTGGAATACACTAAAACATTTTTAAACGGCAATTGTGATGATTACTGCTTTTAGATTTTATAAGAGAGCGCTGTTGCAGTGCCTGATAGAGGTGGGCGCCACAACATTTTCGAAAGTGGCGGAAGTGCGCAGAAGGCCGATTGCGAGTAGGTAGTCGCTTCAGCCGCTTGTTTGAATCAATTTCCCAATTTCGAGGAGTCTAAAATATGAAGGAGTGAAAATGAGAAATTTGACAACTTTTGACGAAATCTATACTTAAAGCATCCATCTCCGTATTTTGGCCTTCGAAAGTAAAAAAAAAAAAAAGTAAGCTCCCAAAAATTCGTAGCGAGCGCCATTACACAAGGCCAACGTGTGCACAAGGAACACGAGTAAATTGAAAGGAAGCAATTTGCTGCGACACCATTACAAGCGCAAATTGTAATGATCTCACAGGAAAAGAATGACTCGAACAGAAATGTTGGTTTAAGGCCCCAAATCTTCTCGTCGCTTCCTTGATGATAAACGCACCAGACTCGGTCGAAGGCTCTTTCTGCCACTTTTCGTTGACTCCCATCTTAACGTCGATTTTAACGTCGATTTCAACGTCGTATTTGGCTCTAACTTGGCTTTGGCTAGCTTGAGCTCAGACCATGCAGGCCAGCCAGTGCGTCAATTTCCCCGTTTTGACGTCGAGTTGAGCTTCTTGCGTGTAAGTCCCATTTGACGTCACAACGCTGAGTACCTCTGCGCATGTGCGGAGGTGAGCTTTCTTTTGTGTGGCGTTCGAGGGGGTCCGTCATGACCACTGTTGTAAATCATTGGTAAATAAATGAGTCAGTAAATCCCAGTAAATCAGTAAATAAGAGGAAACCAGTAAATCACTCGTAAATCAAGGGTAAATCACGAGTAAATTGATGTAAATCGTGTAAATCAGTCAATCATCCTAATCAGGAAATCATTGTAAATCAGTAAATCAGAGTAAGTTAGTAAATCATCTGTGAATGATAGTAAAGGGTTAAATCAAATCAAGAGAAAGGAGATCGCGTTCGTTTTGGTACGATCGTTTGGTTTGGAATCGGATTGCTAATCAGTAACTCAAAAGTAAACCTGTAAATCAAGTGCAAATCATTAAATCAGGTGCAAATCTGTAAATTAGTAATAAATCCATAAATCACCTTAAATCATGAAATCAACGTAAATCGGTAAATCACTCGTAAATCAAGGGTAAATCACGAGTAAATCATTGTAAATCAGTAAATCAGAGTAAGTTAGTAAATCATCTGTAAATAATAGTAAAGGGTTAAATCAAGTCAAGAGAAAGGAGATCGCATTCGTTTTGGTACGATCGTTTGGCTTGGAAACGGATTGTTAATCAGTAAATCAAAAGTAAATCTGTAAATCAAGTGCAAATCATTAAATCAGGTGCAAATCTGTAAATCAATAATAAATCCATAAATCACCTTAAATCAGGAAATCAACGTAAATCAGTAAATCACTCGTAAATCACCATAACTCGAAGATAAATCATTAAATCAAAGATAAATCAGTAAATCAGGAGTAAATCAAGGGTAATCAATAACTCAAAGGTTAACCAGTAAATCAAGCACACTAATCAAGCCTTTGTCGGTCATATCCCTTGATTGGGTCTCACGTCAGCCCCGCTCAAGGCCAGGTGCCGCAAAATATGCTTTTTCAGCTAATAAAGCTACCACAACTAATAAAATAAAACATAAGTACAATATGTACATTCCAGTGTCTGAAAGATAAGAAAAAATTAAGTAAACACCAAAATGCACCAATTTTTTTTTTAGTTCATAGTACACACGACGGTCTTTCCCTGGTTGATCGATAGACCTTCGAAGGTCGACCCTTTTTCGAAACTTGGTGGCTTGTTTTGGTTGGAATTAAATGGTACAGTTGTGTAAAAAAGAATTTAACTCGTACGCAACACACTAATAAAAAATACTGATAATAAACGCAAAGAAAAGGAACAAGAACAAGATAACGTATTAATATTCTGTCACTGTTTGATAATAGGTAACCAATCTATTTATTATTCAGTATCCAGTTTTTAATAGAATTTTTTTTTTGCAATTCTTATACTTAGCAAATTTGTTATTTCAACTGGAGACCTATAAAAAACAGCTGGTATGTAATGGCCTTTGTGTTAAGCCAGTTAAAGCATTTTCTAACAACACTATCCATAGTAGCAAGAAATAGTACTACAATCCGTAAATCTTAAATTGTTTCTTTTTATTGAATAAAATGTTGTATGCAACAGACTCTATTTGTGTTTTTGTATTTAAGTTACAAAACGCCTATTTTTATAATAAGCACTTTGTTTTCCCTTGAAAAATTAATAACACGTCGGATCATAATAAATTAATTCTGCAGTCAAGCTTAAATGACTCAATCATTACGTGTTTCTGACGCACGAATGTAACCCGCTTGACCCAACAGACCCACGTTTATAATAACTTTGCTGCGCAGAAAGTTATCACTTATGTAAATTACGAATTGTTGTTTTGTTTGCCTGCCGTTAAAGTTGGCAATAAGTTACATGATTCTGCCGCTGCTACTGAGAAGAAACAACTAGTATTTTTTGACATTTGTTTTAAGAAAAAAAAGTTACGTTTGTTAAATGAACAGAAATGAAGCTGTTGGCGGGGAGAAACCAGAGTATTTACCTTCTACAATCCTCCGCAAAGAGGCGACAAAAATGGCAGGGTTGCTAAGTGGTGTCATCGGTTGACAGAATTTGGAAACCTCGTCGATCAGTTTGAAAATTCACAGCACCTAGAAACCCTGCTCCACCGTTGAGTTTAGTGGCCTTTTTGGCGTGCCCTCATACGGTGTTTACTCTAGGAGGCACTGGACAAATACTACTTTTTGATAGCTCGTAAATCTACATAATTAGCTGTGCCCAGAACGGTCTAGCAAAATACTAAACTATGCAGCATGAAATGAAAACGATCACCGCGCCGTCCACGCTCCTCTCCCTCACACGTCCTCCCCTGTCCGCCGCCCCCCACCCGAACTCCCCCCATTTTGTGGTCTGAATCCCCCACCCCCTCCATCTTGCAAGATGGATGGCAAGATATCGCCACGTTTCAGTTTCGTCGGAATGTTTGCTGTCTGGCGTTTTTTGCTAAATTTCGCCACCTATCAATAGCGCTCGCACCGTCGTCTTCACATCTTACCTTTTTCAAGCGTGCGCAGGGCTCTAGCGGTAGCTGCGCCTACTAATAGCTCTGATAATGCTTTTCCTGCTAAGTAGAAAGGAGCCAAAGCGTTATCAGAGATATTAGTAGCCGCCACTACCGCTAGGGCCCCCGCGTAGGCTTGGAAGAGGTAAGACGTGCTATCTAAAATAAATAGAGACGCAAACCTATTTGCGTTGCCGTTTGGATTAGTACGTCAGACTGCCTGACCGGGGAATTGATCCCACGACATTTGAAACCAAAGGCCAAGGTCCTACCGCTGAGCCATACTACTTATGCGATATGTAGTTAACATTCTAAGCTATGCCCCGTCTGTCTGATCCCGAACCATGATTTGGTTCCTGGAAATCTCCATTTCAGCCATTTTCTTCCTGGTAATGACAGACGGTAAAAAAGACGTAGTAAAGTTCTTCCGTCAAACTTTAGCAATCTCAAACACTGCGACGCAGCACTTTGACTGCTTACGTAAAATAGTTACATGAATACGTTTCATTACTTTCCTGATTAGAGAAAAAAAATTATCGTATCCGTAATTATGAACTACCCCTGATTCATAATCATTAATTAGTATGAATCAGAAATAATTCATTAGATGTCTACCGCCCTGCCTGTGTCTCACGTACAGGCAGCATTAGAATTCCAATTTAGTGCCAGGCACATACCCAGTCTTGGCACAAAACCAGTTTACCACACGTAATTTTATTTTGTTACATTTTTTTAAATGATTAAGACACATGCTAAGCCTTTAATAAAACAAACGGTTTGAAGCCCATGCTACGAACGGGTGGTGCTTAATGCACCGTTTGCAACATTGGTGCGGTTTGCTGTCACATGTGTTTGTTGAGGAAGGCGAACACTGGCTAACAAACGTTGATTTGTCGTTAACTTTGCTCGCTCAGTAAGTGCATTCCCTGACCCGGACTCCATGAACTTAGATATGAATATTTCCACCGGAAACAAAAGAAAATAGCATTTTCAATAGTTAACAGAATTACACTAATCCGTTTATTTTAATCGTCGACAATGACAAAACATTTAGCAAGCGGTTAAAGCCATTTTCAGCTTGATGTGGCTTGACCCACAACGGCCCTCATCCGTCCCCAGACTCCATGGGTTTGTGTATGCTGATTTGTTTTTATTCGTTTTACTGGATTCTGTGCTGAAAGTAAATAGCGTCTTCAGTATTTAACAGAGTTTCAGTAATCCGTTAATTTTAATAGTCTACAACGACAGAACAAGTTACATATATCACTTGGCGGTTCAAGTTACATATATCATATCAAAAACCAAAACTGGTAAAAGGGTCCGCCAAGTTCCGAATGGTTTGGCCCTTCAAAGGAGTGATAGCAACACACCAAAACATTCGCCAAGTTAATCGCACCGCTTAATAATTCGAAGGTTAAATGAAAACTGGATCATTGCTACTTTCGGTAGCAATGTTCAAGTTTTCATTTAACGTCCAAAGTATTATTCGGTGCGATTAAGTTGGCGAATGTTTTGGTGCGTTGATATCACTCCTTTGAAGGGCCGAACCATTCGGAACTTGGTGGCCCCTTTTACCAGTTTTGGTTTGTGATATCATATCACGCTTTTATTTTTAAATTGTGTATTGACTCAACTCCTCGACCGTGCAGACGTGTAATAAAGTGCCACTTCAACAAGAAATTGGTTTTCAACAATTTGCTACATCTTTTGCTATAGGCCGAACCATTCTCAACTTAGTCACCTCATTATAGGTTTTTGGTTTGGTTTTAATTTTGTTGTAATTTGTTGATATCACTCCTTTGAAGGGCCGAACCACTCTGAACTGGTGGCCTCTTAACCAGTTTTTGACTTTGTTATTACAGTTGGTTTATTTTTCGTGAATTGGACGTGAATACAATTTCTTTGCAACGTTGTTTAGATTTATCGTGATACAATAGTGTGTGTCTAGGCACGCATGTCAGTATACACGTTCTCATTGTCCGAACTTTGGCTGTCCAATGAGAGACGATGCCGACAATACTAACAATGGTTATAGCAATATTTTCGTACTTATACGCGCCCTCCCACGCCATTCCCGTTACGCCCCCAGGATCCAAACCATAAAAGTTACGCAGTTTGTATTGTACTGTACCCATTCGTCCAATTTCATAGCTGAAAGCCTTCCCGTTATCTCGGTATCGATGAATAATCACCCTATGGAAATTAACATGGGGATGAGCGGACTAGCTAGCTAGCTAGTAACTAGTAACACATTTACAACGTTATTGAGGGTCCGATTTTGCATTGAAAGCAGCTTAGCTGGCACTGCTACACGAGTTAATTTCTGTGAGGTGGCTCATTGCTCACGATTTCAGCACAATTTAAGCTTTTGTACCGCATTATTATTTTTCCCCAAGTACCTGAAATGTACCCAACTATGCTTCAAGATATAAGACACTGACGCAATGGCGTCGCGCTACAATGGTTTACAACCTCGACAATTGAATTGATGTGATGTTTGTTGGGGTGTTTGTTGCCCAACTTGGCGCGACACACTAGCGTGTGTCTAGACCTGAAGGATTGTTTTATCCACTAAACGTTACGTGTCTGCGGCCTTGCAGTGCTGGAAACACCGGTTCTCGTCAGATCCCCGAAGTTAAGCAGCATTGGGCTGGATTGATACTTGGGTGGGTGACTGCCTGGGAATCTGGCTGTTGCAGACATAGGGCCTTAGGGCTTCGGGCAGATGACCAGGAGTGGTTAACGCTCGTTAAACCCTTTAACCCTTTAAACCCTTTAACATTACGTTTACAGTTTATTGTCAACAAATATTCCGTTTACAATCATCGCATACCATTTAATTAATTGTTAGCGGCCTAACAAACTTCGAGTCATTATGCAATAAACTCATCATTCAATATTAAATAATGCCACCCAGACACCGGCCGAGCAACAACTACTAATTATTCAGTCTCTTACGCTGCGAAATATTTATTAAGGATGTAAATCAAGAAGAAGAAAAAAGATTTCACCTGCTGAATCTTGCACAGCTGCCAACAAATAAAGAAAAAAATGGGCATTTTTAGGTCTCTCGCAGCATTGGCTTGATTAAAGACACCGGCGGTTTTTTTTCCTGTTCTCACCTCCAGAACCCCTTGCAGCAAGTTAAGCGACTGTCTGCAGATGCGAAGCTGCAGCATCTATAGCCATTTGCCGCTATCGAGTTCTGGCTAGCCCTTACTTTCAACAGGCGAAGGAACACGCAAATAAATTAGTTTTTATAAAACAAACAAGCCACGTGCCTCCTTAATTATTGAGTGTAATGTTGGTGAGCCCACGTGCACTGGAAAGCAAGCGGCAAAGTTAAGCCTAACGACATCACGGACGCCTTGTTTTGCTATATATCGAACGTTTTGAAAAGCAGATTTTGAACAGCTGTAAATGGGTTCAATCTAGTGACAGTGACATCTTTAACCTTGACCGCTTGCTCCCTGGTGCATGTGGACGCACCAACTTTATACTCAATAATTAAGGAGGCCCTTGGCTTGTTTGTAGTGTAAAAAGAAATTTCTTTGGGCATTCCTTCGCTTGTTGAAATCAAGTGCTACATAGAACTAAATAATGGTAGATGGTGCTACACGATGCAGCTTGTCATTCGGTATATAAGCACCTTTCACGAATACGGAGATTTTGTTTCTGGTCTATATAGCAATGACACGACGTAGTATTATTGTATATAACTCTATGCTGGAGCCTTAATGGGTTAGCTGCAAGGGGCACTGCAAAGAGAAACAGAAGGGCGTCATGCTGAAGCCGGTGCTGTGAAGAGTGATTTCTTAGATCTAAAACGCGCGATTTTTGTTGTTGGAGAAAACAACGTTATTTTAAGCCTAAGAAATCCGCTCTTCCGTTGTTTTTCTCTCCATTTTTATGTAGTGCACCTTGTAGTTATGCCCTCCGAAACCCATACTGGTGCCAATATGGCGGCAAATGTCACTGCTTATAGAGGACTCCTAGTTCATTACACCATTGTCTGTTACACCCGCCAGGCCCCTCTAACAGAGTCTTTCTGAGACTTTCCGAGTCTTCCCCAGGCGCAATAATGGAAATCCACTGCTTTGTAAACTTTGTGGTTACCACGCCGAAGAAGACAAACAAAATATATTTCAACAAACTGGGGGGCGCATCGTAATCGGATTTGCCGTTTTCTTAGAAATCAGATTTATTGAAAGAGGCGTATGTTGGACAGTGAGTTGTTGTCTTCGGCTTCGCAAACACGGCATTCGAAGTAACGGGATTCCAACGGCAAATCGTGTTTCGCGGTGCAATAACCACGAGGCCTATAATTTTGTTTGCAGCGAATGACCGAGTGGGCCAGATGTTTGGGTCCAAATTTAAATTGGTTTATAAGATTACCTTAGGAACGGCCGTGAACTGTTTAAGATAGGTAAATAACGGACTGAACGGTGAAACTGCAGGGAGACGAATATTCACGTAAACTTTTAAGCGAGAGCCTAAAAGTTTTCGCGGGAACATTTTAAAACAACAACAACCAATATTTGGATAGAAGACACAGTTTTGGACTGCGTTTTCCCCACACGCTATGGCCTACACAGGAGCAGTACTTTGGCACTGTCTGGATACCATGACAATGTAATTAGGTTTATATTTAAGTAATTAGTCCTATATTTGTGTGGTTATGCTTATGTTGTGTGATTAGGCCTAGGTTTGTGTGCTTAGGCTTATATTTAAGTAATTTGGCCTATATTTGTGTGATTATACTTATGTTGTGTGATTAGGCCTAGATTTGTGTGATTAGGTTTATATTTTAATTACGCCTATGTTTGTGTGATTAGGCCTTTATTTTTTCAGTAATGAGACCTATATTTGAGTAATGATCCCTATATATTTGAGTAATGAGTCCTATATTTGAGTAATGATCACTATATATTTGAGAAATAAGGCCTATTTTTGAGTAATAAGGCCTATATTTGGGTAATTAGGCCTACATAAGTTAAGTTTTTCATCCAACACTAATTACAATATTAAACAGTAAAATGAAACACTCACCCCACAAGAGCTGATGCTCGAGTGTGGTCTGAGACCAGCATACAAAGAAAAGCAATTGAGGTGTCACTTTTGTAAGCAAAATCAATGAATCGGCGCAAATATAATACAACATCGAAATAAAAATATATATCGAGAAAAATATAAACATACAGAATTTTAATGAAAAGGGAGATAATATGTAAGTGGAGTGTAGTATGCAAATCTATTGCCAAAAAAAACTGTAGGAAAATAAAAACGAACAAATTTAGTCTAATGCTCAATAAAAAAAAAACACCCAAAAAAAGCAATAAATTAAAATTAGTAAGAAAAGTTACGGTCTCCCAAATTAAAAAATACCATCCACAGAAACAATTGTAATTAAAATTACAAGTGCAACAGCAAACAAGAAACATATTAAAAAGAGACACAAAATATAAACATGGCGTTAGATAACTCAAGCCAAACTACAAGCTTTGTCCACAAACCGGCCATTTTCATTTCTCGTCTCCTGTGTTGTAACACAGCCACCTACAGTAAAGGCCGGATCAGATCAAGACAAATTAGGCAAGTAAAATCAACCATTGACATCGAAGGAAGCGCAAGTTTGCTAGGTGCTGCCATCTCTACGCCAAGCGGCGAAATTTCAAACTAACCGACCAGGGTTCCAAATTCTGTCAACAGATGACGCCACTTGGCAAACTTGCCGCGTCGTTATTTGATTCGCCGTTTTGCGGAGCATTGTGGGAGGCAAAGATGATACGGCCTTTACTGTAGGTGGCTGTGGTTGTAAACCCTTGCCTAGTCTCCATCAAAGTTTTTTTCGGCAATAATCTGTTTTAAGTTACAATACGGCACGATGGCTAGAGAACCTAACTAACTGAAGCGGCATGAACTTGGTTGATGTGATGAAGGAAGAATAAAATAAAAAGACGTAAATCGCTGGAAATAATATTAAGGAAAATTGAAAATTTGCCAACAGCGAAAAACATACACAAGAAATAACGTCGTTCAGTGAGCCACCTTTATGCACTTACGTTTCGTCGGAGTGGCATGACCCGGATTCGAACCGGCTACCTAGTTCGCCGCCAGATCACTTGCATAGCGCCTTAATCGCTATGGCCACATCCCCCACTGGCAGAAACATAACTCACTGAACCCGTTATTAAGGTCACAACCGTGACCAGGGCTCCATTCGACCGGAATTCACTCGGCCGTTGACAATGGAGAGGGAAGACAAATCATACAGTCACAAGGCTCAATAAAGGAGAAACTTTCCCTTAAAGACGGAAGAATGGGTGATGAGTGACGAGTTAAAAAATGAACTGATGACCTTGCCAAATATTACCAGTATTTCACTGCTAACTTCCTAAATGAATAGCAGACCATGGTAATAACTAACATTTGTATGGAACAAAAATGCATCACCAATAAAAAAAAAAAAAAACAGAACGAAGATAGACCTAAAACTTAAAGAACTTAAGCCTATAGCCCCCACTATTTTGTAACGATCCATCCCACTTCCGCAGCAGTTTGGCTTTAGTTCCAGCGTTTCGGACTTTCGTCTTATTGCTGTGAGCCTACCGACTTTATCTCAGCAGGCCGTGCGTCGGGAGTTTTCTTCAATCATCACCCAGGGAGCGTATTACCAAGTGTTAGCAAGGTAATAATGTATCACCATGTGCAACAGTCCGTGTATATTGCCTTGGCAACATATTGTAAGTATCTGAATCGTGTTAGTTGGTTTCAATTCTAATTCATTCCCGAAGATGGAGCACGACATTTAATTTGTTATTTTGCCACTTTTAACTAGAAAACTATCCGCCAATCTCTCCTAATAATCCCAATTTGAAGGGGGGATTGCCACCAAAATGACAAGCTTAGCATCTAAAGCAAAGCCATTTGCCGCTATCTAGTTCTGACAAGCCCTTACTTTCAACAGGCGAAGTAACACGCAAATAAATTTCCTTTTACGCAACAAATAAGCCACGTGCCTCATTAAAAATTGAATGTAAAGTTGGTGCGCCCATGTGCACCAGGAAGCAAGCGGTAAAGTTAAGCCTAATGACATCACGAGCGCTTTTTCTATATATCGACCGTTTTGAAACGCAGATTTTGAACCGCTAGATGGGCGCCGTCGAGTGACAGTGATGTATTTAATCTTGACCGATTGATCCCTGGTGCACGTGGACGCACCAACTTTACATTCAATAATTAATGAGGCACGTGGCGTGGCGTGAATTATTGTGTGAAAAGAAATTTCTTTGCGCATTCCTTCGCTTGTTCAAATCAAGGGCTACATGGAACTAAATAATGGTAGACGCGGCTAGATACTGCAACCTGTCATTCGGCGAGTAGGCACCTTTAAGTCACACGATGAGCCGAATCTCCTGCAATAATAATTCATTCCCGTTATATTGGCAGTTTAGACAGCGAATCTTGTAAAAGATGGACGAGCATTTGTATTTCCATCAATCTTGGAACCATTAAACATCCGAACAAGAGTAAACTGACTTTATGTGTCTTTCACCAATTTCACTACCACCTATCTCGTTACCATTACCATTAATGCATAACGGAAGCACAAGTTCCAGCATCCGTTAATTTTAACTACTTGCAGGATTTTGGAACTTTGAGTCGATAAGTCCACTCGTGGCAACGCTATAAAGCTCATAAATACAGGATAAATCACAAGATAAAGGGTAAACGAAGCAAACAGACTGCATTAAAGACTGGCTTTGTGAGGAAACAAGATACACTAATCTGAGAAGAAAAAAAAAGGCAAATGCCCCGAACGGGACTCGAATACAGGACTTCCTGTTTACTAGCCGGGCGCTCTACCAACTGCGCTACCGGGGCGGATACTGGCTACAGGCTCCAGCCAAGCTAGTACCTGTTCAGTCTTTCTCAGTGGTGACCTAGAGATCACAAACATACACAAGTAGAGGAAGCAACATTGCTTCTTGGCCTCCTCATCGCTGAATAAAGAATGAATCTTTAAATAAAGAGAAAGACTGAGCAGCGACTTAGCTCGGCTGGATCCTGTAGCTAGTATCCGCCCCCGAAGCGCAGTGGATAGAGCGCCCGGTCTACTCAGCGGGAAGTCTTGGGTTCGAGTCCCAGTCGGAGCAGTTGTCTTTTCTTTCTTTCTCCGATTAGTGTATCTTGTGTCCTCACAAGGCCAGTCTTTAATACAGACTATTTGCTACGTTTGCTATAAAGCTCGATGCTGGATTTTTGCATAGTGACTGCCGGAAACATTTCTTTCCAAAAAAAATGTGTATCGACCTGTCGGGCGAATTGGTAACTCTGGTTATCGGGTCGTTTTTAGGATTTTTTTATTCAAAACTGTAAAATAAGTTAATCCAAACTGCATGGTACGCCAAAGTAGCACGAATTGGAAAAGAAAAACGAACTCGTTCGATGCTTAAGGTAAGTCTTAACTGATCCGAAGTCAAAACATCAAAGGAACACAAATAAACTTTCCTGTAAGGTTACAGATACTGCAGTGTTGATGTACTGTTTAGTCCACGTGAACCTTACTGCTGTATACAACCATTATATACACGCAAATACAATTAAAGACGAGCCCAAATTTCAAAACTTTTCATGACCTAACAAAGGAAGAATATACGGTACACACTCGACTACTTTCTTTGCTAAATTTAACAGTGTTCTTCAGGTACGTCGTCTACTTTCCGTTCATCACTCTACTGATGATACATATATCATTTTTCAAGATTCTCCACCACTTTTCCAGGCACGGAATTTCATTATTACTTCCACGGCCATTTCCAGGTTTTCAAGGATTTGCACGAACCCTGAATTACCTGTTGAGCTGTGCCAAGCACATAAGCCTATTCGTTTTTAAACATTTTCCAGCGATGTCGTTTAGTCAAGCAGAAAGCACCAGTTATTAGCAGATATACCGTACGCAAAAGTAAAATAATAAAAAAAAATCACTGCAGCAGTAAGGTTTCACGTGGACTAAACAGTACAGCAACACTGCAGTATCTGAAACCTTACAGGAAAATTTATACGTGTTCCTTTACTGTCTTGGTTTCCCAGTTAAACCTTACTTTAAGCATCAAACGAGTTCGTTTTTGTTTTCTTTTAGTACTGTAGTTTCAACACTCTATGCATGCGTTGGTATTAGTTCACTAATTTTCGTTGACAATGGGCCTCTGGCTATGTGCATACCGACGTTTCATTTCATTTCAGACGGTAACCATTATTGTTTTCATTACTACATTTAATTGACTTGTGCATACCATAGCTCTGTGTATACCTACCGCTATCCTCCCCCTTATGTCGGATTATTTTTTTGCATCCTAAACCATTTTTCAGACCCTGGTGCTCCAGAACCGTCCTAACATTTTATTATTAATATTAACTATATAACTCATAAAACCGCAATTGCAACCCCCCCCCCCCCCCCCGAGGGCTTCCCAACACAACACTCTGGTTCGAAGGGAAGCACTGCATGCCCACTCAGGGGGCACATACAGCTCTTTTCTTGTGACGTAGTTCCTGTAATTCTGTTCGGATTTTCGTTCTAGTTTTTGCATTGTTAATGAATCCTTGTTGCTGTAGCATAGGTTAGAAAATTAACTATAGTTCACATCTTACCGGTTACCAAGCCTACGCGTGGCCCAGTTAGCAGCTGCGACTACTAACGTCTTTGCTAATGCTTTGCGTTTTTTAACAAAAACCGAAACCGAAACAGAATCGTAATTTTGCATCGGTTTTTCAAACGGTTTTCAAAATATCAAAGATTGATTTTTGTATTCTGTTTTATTTTTTATTTTGTTTAATGCTTTTTATGTTTTCATTTGTTTATATTATTTTATATTTAAATTTCTTTTAAATTTCTGTATTATTTTAAAAATTTACTTTCGGCATTCACTTAGCGCGCCGTACAACTACACACTTAGCGCGCCTCAAAGTCTGGTAGACCGACTGCTAGCTCTTCGCCTGGCGATCGAAAACGAGGCTTTATGGACGTAGGATACGCTAATGATGTTTACGCGTCTGCTGCTTCAAGTTCGAACGTCCGAACGTGAAAAGGCGCCGGCTTTCATTTCGTGAATTTTCGTTTCGTGGATTGTTGAAGTGGCCGTGGATGTTGAAACATATTCATCAACTATCGATTCGAAAGAATAGAACGTATCCCAAAGAAAGAAAATCCGTTTCAAATACAGTAGAGGAAAAATGACGCCGCCACAGTCAGTCCCATCATCAATGGCCGCTACCGAAAGTGAAAGTGAACTGGGACTAGCGAGTGACGGTAGGTAGGAAACGGAACCAAAGCGTTGTTTGGCGTTATTTTAAGAAAGTGGCTGTAGTGACGGAAGAGGATAAAGACAAAGCCAAGTGTAATAACTGCAACACTGTTCTGAAAGCAGGCCACGGAAATTATACCAGCAACCTGAAGCACCATTTGCTGTCAGTGCATAAAAATATTGCTAACGAGTTTTTGGAATTGGATAAAAAATCGCCGGACGAACTGACTCTCCTTCTGCAAAAAAAAGGAAAACTAAGCATCTTAACACAAACGACCCTTCAGAATAGTTAGGCTCGAGAAGGGCCTAGTTGGAAGGTCGATAGTAATGAAGCTAAAGCAACTACAAGAAGTTTAGCCCGAATGATTTGCCTGGTAAGTTAACGAATAACTAATCCGACATTAATTTTGCAACTTTAATCATTTAGGCTACATTTGCTTATTAGTTTGAAAAATAATTGCAGAAAAAAAAACGACTTTACAAAGATGACATGAGACCAAAAATAGTACACATTGGGTGGTGGTGGTGGTGGGGGGCAAAAACCGAAACCGAGGTTTTTTCGTCCTGTAAAACCGAAACCGAAACCGAAACCGACCCATCCCTACTTTGCGTGCGAAGCAGCACGAAGCCCAAACAATATTAGAAGTATCAATAGCCTCAGCTGCCGCCAGGGCTCCGCGTAGGCTTGGAAGAGGTAAGATGCGCTATAGATCTAGTATTCTTTGGTACAAGTCTCTAGTTTTTTGGTGGTACTTCTTCCATAATGGTGGTATACTTCTTCCACTTAACATCTGTCGATTGGGAATTTGGGTGGGTGGATGCCCCGTTTATCGTCTCTATATATATATATATTTATTTATTTCCGCAATTGTGATACGTGTTTAAGAATTAGTAACGCCATGACCACGACAGCGATTAACACGGCGATCCGTTCCTGTTCTAAGCCCGTCTCAGCAGTACCTTCTCAAACGCTGAGAAAACATCACATCCACCAACCTTTGTTCTCGTACACTTCTGCCACTTTCGAAAATGTTGAGGCGCACACTTCTATCGCCCACTGCAACAGCGATCTCTATTGTATGATCTGAAAGTAGTAACCATCACAATTTGTAATTAAAAATGTGTTAGCTTTTAGAGCTGGTTCTAGATTTTAGGCGTAATTGTCGCCTTTTAGGCCTAATTTTTTTTTACCTGTCGGTTTAATTTCGTAAGTCGTAGCTAACGGAAAATTGGATTCGACAGTATTCCTCCTATTCATCCATGCAACACGGTGTCGAGACTATTTTAAATGAAGCTAACGCGTGTCGTTGACGAAATACTTTTGTTTTTGCGGTTGCGTGTCTTCCTGTAGTGGTTAAACGCGACCATCAAATGTTATTATTTCATTAAGTTGTGTCGAGGAATCCTATTATTAGCTATTAGGAAGCAACGGTGTTTTAAAAGTCCACTTGGCTACGGTTGAAAAAGGCGACGGACAGACGGACAAAGTCGTTTCTATGCTCTTTCCAGCCGTTTCGGCTGCCCAGATGACTAAAAAATATACAAGGTACAGTCCGCATTCGCCCTTAATTTACGCCCTTAGTAAGCGTATCTTTGCGGAGAACGGGGGTATGAGTCGTCTCCAAACCACCGAACACAGTAAGAAAAGCCTCCCGTAATAATGCACACCGGGGGGGTGGGGGGGAAGCGCTGTCTCCGGAGACTGTCCGGGACGAATCTTCGATTATGATCTTATTACATGTAACACAACCAGGGGACTGGTGTATGCTCTCGCCCCGTACCTCTTGCGGAGGGGCGGGGATGGGGGCAGTATGGGGGGAGGGGAGAACGTATTTTGGTAAACCCAAGCGTCCTCTAGAGAAGAGAAAAGACCAGCGCTTTGATGCCAGTCGAGGCAGCAGACAGAGGCAACGCCCTAGGGATGCATTTCGCTGAAACTGGACAAGGTCCAGATTTAAGATCGACATCAGATATACCATAAGTGTATCGATTGGGGCGAGTTACGGTATCTTCGCAATTTACGGCTCTCGTTAGGAGGCGTAGCAGACTGTAGTGTACTTACATTCTCCTTACTGGATGGCGCCACCGTCATTTTTGTATATGCAAAGTAATGGAGGCCATATTATGCAAATGACGTCACGGAAATTCTTACAATTTTTCGGCTCCCTCGATCACGTTTTGTCACAACATTTACAACCGTCCACGAGAAAATCATGTCGGCCACGTCGAATTTACCCCCCCCCCCCCCCTCCCCCTTCATTACCAATGAAGAATGTAACAATAGAGCAGTGGAAATAGACGTCACAGTCGCTGCGGCGCTGTCATCACGTGACCTTGGATACCTGGCTTCTGGCTTGGCCCGTTGTAGTGGAGGAGGAAAAAAGATCACCCTGCCGCCGATCAGCGGGATGCCATATTTTTTTTCATCAAAATCGTTTACAATAATTGTATGTTTTTGGGTTGCACCAATGAACGGGTGCAGATTGGTTCGTCTTCGCTTTCGATTTCCAGCAATTCAGCAATTCGTAAACGAGTTGGGCGAAGCTAACCCTCCCAAACGTCGTCTGCTTGCTTCAAACGCAAATGTTTACCTCCGTTACAAGATGGCGGCGCACGTTGTTCGGTCGCCATTAGCAACGGGCAGCGTTTGAACTTATTGACGATGCTCTATACGGGAAAATCCGGCGATTTTCGTGTGTGAAATTCACGAAATTAGTTCGAATTTATCCTAATTTTTTATGACTTTTTTTTTGTCATTTATCCCGTATTTTTTTTTCCTTCGGCTATCTTTTCCTAACTCTTTTTTTTTTAACCTAGAAACCTATGACCGGAGCGTCCGGGCCACCG
>JAHWFP010044652.1:26499-54494 GCA_023313725.1 Lithobius niger | reverse complement strand
CATTTTTTTTTAAACTGACTGATTGAGGCTGTCTCAGCTTCCCAGTAAGGTTGCAGGAAGAAGACTTAATAGCAATCGACGGGCCAGGTGAATTGCCGGCGTGCTCCACACTCTGTGGAGAGTCGTTGAATCTTTCTTTCATTACTTCCGCGGGTTGTAAAATAGTTTTGAAGCACAGTTTTGCTTGTTGATGCTAACGTTGTTGTCGCAATTGAGGTGTGTCAGTATCCATGGCGAAGATGTAGTATATGTTGATGATGAAAGCACTCTGAATGGTTTTGTTACCGAACCGGTCCAATCATTAAAAAAAATACTGGGAAGAGCAAACTGTATGCCTCCAGTCTGTATTAAAATTTGTTTTAAATAAAGACCAAAGGGAAAAGAAAGAAAAGGGCAAAACGAAAACGGTTTCAGCAAGCAAAATAGCAGAAACGTCCGCTTGTTTGAGGCTGCATTGTACTGAATGGCAGACCCCCGGGCCTAGGCCTGTTTTTTCCAATTGATCATTTAATACCAATTTGCTCTCACCCATAAGCGCCCTAGCAAGCGTAGCCTAGCTCTCATCCACATAGTATTCTCTACTGAAGAGCCCAGGCAAGGCCGTTTAGAGATCTTTGTGGATGAGGGCTAATTGATATTAAATGAGTTGGTAAAAGTAGGCCTAGGCCCGGATGTCTGCCATTCAGTAGAATGCAGCCCAAACAAGCAGACGTTTCTGCTATTTTGCTCTCTGAAACCGTTCTCGTTTCAGCCTTGTCATTTGCCCTAGCAAGCGTAGCCTAGCTCTCATACACAAAGTCGAGCCCAAACAAGGGTGAAACAGTCTGTCTAGTGCAGTGGTTTTCAACCTATGGGTCGCGACCCCAAATGGGGACGTGGGCGTTCTCTCGGGGGTCGCGATACATGAGCAGGAAAAAAATTATTTTACTTTTTTTAAAATCTTTTAATCTTGAAATCTTTCTTTCCCCTGAAATTGAATCATTAATCAAATTAATTAATTGTAAAGTACTTTTATCTCTTCTAAAAACTAACTTCTAATTATACAATATACTATATTGCATAATTCTATAAAATACCAGGGCTATTTTTTAAAATTAGCAAATGACGACGTTTAAAATTCTTCATATGCAAAAAAAGCATTGGCTTTCCGTGGCTTCACCCTGTACCCCGCTGGGGAAAGCCCACAACGCTCCCCCAAACCCCCTAGTTG
Organism: Lithobius niger; assembly: GCA_023313725.1. Lineage (NCBI taxonomy): Eukaryota > Metazoa > Arthropoda > Chilopoda > Lithobiomorpha > Lithobiidae > Lithobius > Lithobius niger. Next base: position 53,284 of record JAHWFP010044652.1, on the reverse strand, counting down.
TGAAACCGACAGGGGAAAGAATTTACTTGGGGGGGGTTGTGGAAAATTTTTTTTAGGGGGGGGGTTGTGATGAAGGTGGTAGATCTCTACGACAGATAAATAATAAATAAATAAATAAATAAATAAATAAATAAATAAAGCATTCTGCACCCAGTAGGGGCAAGGAGGACGGAAGGGTTACATACGTTACCACTAACACCAGTCCTTGTAAGACGTTAATGGCTGCATCACAGATATGGACGTTTAAGGTAGGTGGACAAATCGGTTTTGTTTAGCAATCCACGAAACACACCCAGCAAAGTAGCCGAAACAACAGCCTCGGGGAGGGAGTTCCAAAGCGCCGCCACCCGATTTGCAAAAAAGTACTTGTGACAGTTTATGTTACACTTAGTGCTGCTAAGTTTAAAAGAATGGCCCCGGGAAAAATTATTTTCACTGCGGTCGAAGAAAGGCAGATTCAATGGCATTAGACCATGAACGATCTTAAATGTAAGAATCAGGTCCGCCTTCAGGCACCTCAGCTCAAGTGGTTCCAAGCTGAGTAGCTGTAGGCGGCAGCCAGGCAAAAGTTTGCCCAGCCCGCGCACAGACCGTGTAAAATAAAGCTGGACAGATTCCAACCTGTCGATGTCCTGTAAGAGATGTGGTGACCACACAGGACACGCATACTCAAAATTGGTCGCACGTAAACTTTGAAGGCCCATACCATGGTTTGACGGTTAGAAGAACGAAAGCATATTCTAATAATGGCAAGCCTACGAAACGCATCTTTAACTATGTTTCCACAATGGGTGGAAGATTTTAAATCGCGGTTATAAAGGATACCTAGGTCGCAAATAAACCACCGAAAAATTTATAATTCGATCCTGTAACAGCATGGGTGAACTTGGTAAATAGCGTAACGTACGACTGTTGAAACCTTTGTGATTCTTTTTTTTTACCAAGTAAATCATGTGCTTTTTGCCCTTTCGATATCAATTACTACACTGTACTGAAGTTTTTATTTTTTATCGTCAAACTGACGACGTGAGTCATAATGATTTAACCACTAGTGTCTAAATGTTACTCACTCTCTTGTCAACTGGCAAGCTCTAGGTATGGTATTATGATTAATGGTTATTAGCGAACTGGAACGCTGTCCGTTGAAGTTGCCTATGGACGGGTTGTGGCAGTCAGTTTACTCAGAATTTTTTTAAGTGGAGTCTGGTAGCTTGTCGGCAAACTCGAAACGCCTGGACTACCAGGTTAAGTTTATATGAGCAAGGCAGGCTTAGTGATGCGTCCATGCTAAGAGTGGTAACCACTTGGCCAATGGGTGTGTATATCCACCGTAGTCAAGGGGTCATCAGTTTAACCTTCTAAGATTGGTAACCACTTTGACAATAACTGTATGTCCATGGTAGTCAAGGGGTTATCAATGTAACCGTGTGTCCCTGGTAGTCAAGAGGTTACCAGTGTAACCTACTAAGAGTGGTAACCCCTTGGCCAATCATTAGTGGTGTATGTCCATAATAGACGAGGGGTTACAAGTGTAACCTACTGAGAGTGGTAACAGCGTGGGCAATAGCTATGCACGACTGATGTTAGATTCTGGTACTTACGAGTAGCCTAGACTAAGCATTTTTTCCATTATCTCTGCAAATCCGATAGGTATATTTTGAGAAATGTAATCCCGTAGAATAGTTCGAAAGCCAAAATATTTTGACTCAGCATTGGTGGATATCCCTAATTTTTTTCGTACTTACTTCATTGTTTTCTGTTTAAAAGCTACCTTCATCTTAGAACTTTAGTCAAAATTATTTTCAAATTTCAGCACTGCTTGACTTACCTTTGATGACCGTACTTCATTTTGCTTTTCAGCCTAGTGACTACGTCATAATGAAAAATTCTCCATCAGTCAATGCCAAGCTGTGGTACGTCAAGCATCTAATCCGTGTGCGTCCCATTACCTTCCCGAATGGTCTCCCTGTTGACGGTGATTTCACAGGAACTTTCTTAAAAGCCAGCGGAGAGTTTGTTGTCTCACAGAAGTTAAAAGTAGACTCTGCTTTAATAGCTACAGACCCAGAACATGAACGTGCCAAATTTCATTATAAAGAATTAAATGAGTATCTTCGACGTAAATGGAATGACCGATGGGACTGGTAGAAGGCGGCAAGTGTTTGAAATTTAGAAATTAAGATTGAGACTTAGCAAAGGTTTGTATTATTGATCTATCCACTTGTTCTATTAAATAGAATTATTAAAAGAAATTGGAAATACTTGGTTGGCCGTATTTGTTGAACCTTAAACATCTTCGTAGGATACTTTCTTCTTTCCCCCTCAAAAGCAGTACAAGTAATGATAAAGACCGGAAACCAAGGGGTTATCAAATGACTAGTGGAAAGCCTGAATCAAGTTCGGAGAGAAGTGCAGGCTCGGACTGGCCATACTGCCATTGGCACAGGCACCCTTTGATTACCACACTTTCGGCATCCCATGGGCAGCTTTCTGTTTTACCCGTCTCCGAAAGAAAAATGTAATTTTCCGCTTGTCTCTTTCCCTATAGTTGCATTTTAAACACTTTTGTTAAACTTCCCCGACCCCTCCCCCCAAACAATCATTCCTTGAAATATACGTGTTGACGCACTTCAAAGCCAGTAGAATATCAAAAGCAAAGGCTCCTGGGCTCTTCCCTGTACAATGCTTCGGGAGCTTAGAGCGCTCTCTAGACTCGTCCGACTTGAATTCCTGGTAAAACACCCCCTCCCCTCCATCATTTCTCTAAAAGGCACAGGCGCCCTTTGCTACCCAGTCCGACTGTGGAGAAGTGTATATGTGTGATCACAAACAGACGGTGAACTACAGGTTCAACTATCTACGCAGTGTTACAAAATGAGACCGCTTAGTCTCTTACCCTGCTTAAAAACCTGAAGGGCGCCCCCCCCCTTCTCACCTCAGCAACGGGCTAACTGTCTCCTCCCCCTTTCCTGCTAATCTCTTGTTAGCACTTTCTTTAAGCTGTTTAAGGTAACCAACTCATTCCAATGAAGTATCATTTGGTATGATCTTTAGCAAAAAGGTGCACTACAAAGGGATTAAAATTGTTGCAAGTAGTTCATGCTTACACGGTGCCTAAATTCTAAAATACAGGACTATTATTTTGGATCTGGTTATACTATCGCATTCCCCCACTCACCCTTATCCACATTATACAATTACTTGCATCCTTTTTTAGTTTGTTATCTGGTCTTTACTAACTACAATAATGATCTTTGAATATGTCTACGACGAGGTAAGAAATTCCTTCTCACGCTATTCCACCACTGACCTGTACTAGTCACTCGGTGCTGGTTGGTACTGGCCGAGCTCCCAACATTATAGACAGCATTATCCAGCCCGAGTCGATCACCAAACTTAACGAACGTTGGGAGCTCGGTCAGCTCTAACCCGCACCGAATGACTCTCAGGTCAGTGTGGAATAGTGAGGGAATTTTGAATTTTGTTACCTCCGAAAGATGCAAATTTCTCACCTCCTCGTTATTATTGCTTCGAAAGTAGAAGAATGGTGACTTTTTTGAAAAGTCGAGAGAACCAATTTTAGTTGTCTGTTTTGGTGGTGAAAGTGTTCTGCTTAGTGCCGTAATTTGAGCATTAAGTCTTCCGAAGCAACTAATGCTTTGTGTAAGTGCACGAGCTAAATTTTGAGCCTTGCTAAACATTTTGAAGTAGAAGGGCAGGTAGGGAAGAGGCAAACATACAATGATGGCAGATCCCATATTGCTGATAGCCTGTCAAACTACACTCATGCAAACCGGTTGTTGAGGGACTTAGCCAGTTTCCTATTTTAAGTTATTTATCAGCTCAGCTTCTTTAGGCAGCTTGCCCGAACTAAGCCACTGTGAGCACCGTAGTTCGTATACACCCATTTACCCAAAACTACCGGAATTGTCAACGGTAATTCAATACCTCAAACGAACAAGTACCAGACAAGCAGACGGCCGAAAGACAAATGTTCATGTGAATCCTCAACACAGTAGCAAGCTGTGATAGATTTTTTGTGCTAAACAAAATGGCCATCCAAATATCTATTACCCCTTTGTGAGACGGCCAATAAAAAGAAAAGTGACTGTGTTGGCAGTACGGATCTATACAGGCATGGGTCGATATACAGGGTGGGGATCAACCTAGAAATTTCCGGGAATCGAGAACACTCCACCCACCAAGTGTCAGTGAGACCTCGTGCGACTTTCAATCCGTCATCGTTACATTGGTGGTCGCTGGCTGTGGTATGCCTACATTATCCAAATGCTAGGGATTCTAGATTTCTGTTAACTTGACTATGGCGAGAGTAAATAAATATGTGGCCAGGTAGCCTAGAATTTGTTGAAATAGAAAACCGATAAGTGATAATTCAGTCATTTTGCAGAACGGTTTTACACATTAACACCTGAGTTGAACACAGTACACATTCTACTTGAATTTTTGGTGAAAAGTCTGTTCACCATCACCAGATCGACGCACTAAATGAACGGAGGCGAAAGACATGTTAGATTTCTCAAATTTTAAATGTTTCATTGCCATGGATAAGAACTGATCTTTAAGGCATGTTGCTTAGATCCCACTGCTGATCTAGATTCCTGAGCAGATAAGGATTAACCATGCATTCATTGTAGGTTGGTACCGTAATATTCAGGAGTTGCATCCCACGAAGAGGGAAGCGTTTAATAGCCAACTATTCCACCGCTCCAAGGTCGGACTCTTGTGTTGGATTTAAGCAAAATCTACGTGTGATTCCTGCCTATGGAGTGCTGGGTCTTCTTGTGATGTTGAGCGATTAGCAAGTTTCTCTCGTCGTAGTGTGGCTCCTACGTGTTCTTTAATTCTGACCTTCAGTTCACGGTTGGTTCAGCAACTAAGTGCCTGACACTGACTGCAGGGAACACAATATACCTCATCAGATGAGTTTGAACTTTGCATGTACTTGCTCCTGGTCGAAAAATGGTTGATTGGATGATGATGAGGGGTGGAAGGCAGGTTGAAGTTACCCAAGATAGGGGGAGGGGGTTACAAGCAGGTCTATTTCTGGTTCGGATACGTTTTCATATTTGGCAGTCCTTAAAGGATTAATCATCACTGGACGCCATAGTTCCCACCTGGATTGCACATGCGATAAGTGTCTGTTGGAGCAAAGCTTTCACATGTGTGTGCACAACGGTGTCTTTCTGATTGAATCGCGCAAATGCAGCAATGTTTTCAGTCCTCCTCAGTGGCGTAAATAAATATTTTTTCTGGGGGGGGCAAATTACATATTTTACGCCCCTTCAGCCAGTAGTGTGCACAAGAATAACTCCATATTGGGAGCAAGTTTTAAATTACTTAGTTGATACGTTTGTATTTCAGTAAGAAAATTTTTTTTGAGTGGAGTTGGCTTCAGACCCCTCCCCCCATTATGTAATCAAAAGTTAGTAACCATCAGAACTGCCAGTTAAAAATGTGCTGGCTTTTAGGCCTCGTTTTAGATTTTACGTGTAATTATCAGCTTTTAGGCCTAATTTTTACCTGCCGTTTTAATTTCGTAAGTAGCAGCTAACCAGGACAATGTGATTCGAGAGTAGGCCTATTCATCCATGTAACACGGTGTTGAGACTATTTTAAATAAGCTAATGTATGTCGTTAACGAAATCTTTTTGTTTTTAGAGTTGCATGTTTTCCTGTAGTGTTTAAATGTGACAATCAAGTGTTATCTCGCTGAGTTTCGTCGAGAAAGCCTACTAGCTATAAAGAAGCAACTATGTTTTAATTTGCCGTGTTTTTAAATTAAATTTTGCTTGCTGTATCCAATGGTGAAAACAGTGGGGCACGCTGCCTTAATAACGACTCACTCATGTAAAATTGAATTCAATCGGCTCTTGTTATTTCCGAAGTTGCTGTACTGTTGCAAAAAAGGACGAACGGACAAAGTCGTTGCAATAGTCTTTTCAGCTGTTTCGGCTGTACAGAAGACTAAAGACGAAAGATGCCATGCTTATTAGTGCATCCACAATACAGTCCGTGGCTCCGTGCTATGTAGTTAGCCTCAAACCCCAAACTCAAAAAAATTGCGTTTACCATTGAGACTGGCAAGTGATGAGCTCGTTTAAAAATTTTGAGAATCGGTTTATATTGAATGATTGACAATGCCTCCTGGTTATATGGTTCTTGAACTTGTTATTACTGATAACTATGGCAACCAATTTACCTTTACTGGAAAATATTTTCTTGTATTGCTTAATGGCTCCATGGAAAAAGAAAGTTTTGAAGAAAACAACGAATAAACATATTTTTTCAAATGTGACTTTTACGCCCCCTTGGCTCATTCTTGGGGGGGCGCTTGCCCCCCGTTATTTACGCCACTGGTCCTCCTACTGGTTCTGCCCATTAAGTTTCATGTCAAATAAAGCAGAGTTCAATGAAAACTCGAGAATTGTCAAACTTTATTTTCGACTCCCAGTTAGACGACGTACTGCAACTTTGTGTCCGGCAAGCCACTCCACTAAGAAATATAGAGGCTTAAAGTATGCATCATTGTAGCATGCTTCAGAACCGTAAATAATCAGATGTCTAATAGAACGGGTACTTTTGAAAGTCCCTTTACGGTTCTGGAAAGTGCTAACAAAAAAGTAAAAAAAAATTTGGTAATGTGTGTTTGTAATAGTTATTGGTTATCGATTTTTAAACCACGGCTGCGAAGATTTAGCCGCGAGACATGCAAATACGTCGAGGGGCGAAGCCCCGAGACGATTTGCATGTCGAGCGGCCAAATCTTCGCAGCCGTGGTTTAAAAATCGATAACCAATAGTTCTTTAATAAATAACATATTTATATCAAGGTTGGAACGTCAAGCTAACTCATATTTAATTAAAACGTGTTTGTGTTTTGTGAAAGGTCATTCCATTTTAGTTTACTGAGGGTGGAGTGGTTGGAAGACGAGTCGTCGTTTGCGTCCGTTTGTGGGGGGATTGGGCAGCGACGTTTCGCCGTATTTCACGCTAGCCAGGTCGCTTGTGTTTTCGAAGCTTTTCGGAGTGATTTTCCGGTATTGGTTAACGGGATTTAACCAACGGAAATTTAGCATGGCGTTGAGTTAGCGTGACGTTACAGCCGTGGTATAATGGATTTTAATATGCCTTTTAATTACCACTGTGTCCGATGGTTGCCCGTTTTTTTCTAAATGCCAGTAAACTGAACATTAAATCCATGCATTTGCAAGATAACTGCTGTCCTCAAAATGGAGCGAAACCCAACCAAAAAAAAAAAAGATTTAGCCATTTTGAGCCAAAAAGATCTAATACCTACGCCAAAACAAAATTTGTTAAGGATTCCTGCCAAGCTTTTCGGCCTTGTGAAGTCATGATATCAAACACAAAGCTAATCCGAGCACCGACTAAGACTTCAAACGTTAAATGAAATAATTGAAAATTGCGCATTAAGCAATTTTCATATATTTCATTTAACGTTCAAACTATTACTCAGTGGGATTTAGCTTGGCGAAAAAACTTGGCGTGTGATATCATGACTTCACACGGCCAAAAATCTCGGTGGGAATCCTTAACAAGTTTTGTTTTGGGGTAGATCCTCATTAAATTTTTCTAGTTAAAAAAAAAAAATTAATATCGGCTTGGATTAGTCAATCCAGTTTTTCAGTGTTGTAGACAGTTTAGCAAAAATGCAGGCTTTTCCTGCACTGCAATCGCTACACAGGCACATCTGCTATGGGAATTCCCAGGAGAGGAGGTATTTTCCAAGTACTTTTCCAGACCTGAAATTTCACTTAACTTCCAGGCTATTTCAAGGTTTTTAATGACAGATACAAATCCTGTTTGTCGGTTGTTTCTCCCTTGGTGTCAGACATAACTGCAAGCTTTCAGCACAGGAAATACTGGGTAAAATTATATGTTTCAGTCTCGGGAATAATAAACGATTCAAACATCACGATTCATCTACATTTATTCCAATAAGTTTAAATCATTTACTAATAATTTTAACAAAAATGCAATCTACCATTTGATGATAGGTTTTAACAATAACAATAAATAGTCAAATTCTAGCACAATCATCACTGTTGCTTAGCAACTTACTTCATCAACGAACAGTGATGGTTCATTTCAATTTTGTGCAAATTAATGACAGATTGCACTTGGAGTGGCTCTTGGGTCATTTGCCTTTATCTCTGCCATCAGTCATACCACTGCTTGAAATAGAAATTTTGACTTGCAGCAAGTTTTGTACAAGCATGCATGGCAGGCACACAAAATATTCTATCTAGTTTGCAGCAGTGATACACACATTTCACCGGAAAGACTTTTTTTTTTTGTAATAAGGAGTGACTTACAAAATACTTCTAAGACAAGTTGTATGTTTGGGCTCGCACATTCTTAAAAAAAATAGCAGCCATTTTAAGACTGGTGACTTTAACAAGGCTTAAGGCTGTGGTAGAGCCATTACTACATTTATTAGTTAGTAACTTAGTATGTATGCTATTAAATTTACCCTATATCAGCTTTGAAGCTTAACATCTTTGATTTTGGATTGTCTGAGGACATTTAATAAATTTATTTTAGAAAATTTTAAAATTATACAAGCCACAACCTTAAAAAAAAAACCTCGATATGAATGGTGTATTCAAACACACAACTCGGCCAAATTATGGGTTTGGCTGAAAGTATTAGACATTGCAGCAGTTTTAAGAATACCTATTTAAAAAAAGGATCAGTCATATATTCAAGACAAACGGTAGCAACTGCCGTGAAGAAAGTGAGATGCTGCCAGTTTTGTTTTTCACCCAGCATTAAGCTGCAAAAACCCATTCAAAACTTATGCCCTAACACTAACACAAATGGATACATAATTTCCATGAACTCCTGTTTCTGCAACTGCAGAGTTTCTGCAATTTATGTATTGTTTATTTTGTAATTCCATCTGGGTAGCCAAATTCTGTGTTCCAGAGGAATTCACTGAACCAAACATAATCACGGAATTTGCTTATAAAGTATTTTTCACAGCCAAACACGTAGTTGTGATACTTTTTGATTTGTATTGCGCCATTTTTTAAATTAGGTAAACCAAGAAGAAAAAATCATCGCCTTAGCAATGTGGGTATCTTTGAAAATGTTTACCAGATTATTCCCTTTATAATTCCTAACATAGGTAACCATGAGAAATCTTGCAGGGATTCAACGTTTGCATGATTATCTTAACACAACAAAAATGTATCGCATTAAAGGCTTCAGATTTATGCTGAATTTTGTGCTGTTGAATTTGAAAAAAAAAATGCAGCAGAATCACTACAGAAAGTGTCTGGAAATAGCGATGAACTTTTCGTGGAAAACATGGGTGTCTGTATACAAAAATCAGAGGAAAAATGGTGCATTTCGATGTAAAGAGCTACTAAGAAGAATTAAGGCTGTACCAAACACCAATTTTTCAACCGAACTTAACCAATTCAAACAAACCTAAAGCCGAACACCGAGTACTTCCAAACCGAACAAAAGTGTACCAAAGCAATAACCTTAAAATAAAATTTAAAACTCAGTCCACAAAGATTCATATATTTATCAAAGCACAAGTTTATTAACAAATGCAGGTATGTTCGCATGGATGTAACAGTGCAAAGATGTGGAAACTGAGCATAAAGAAATCTCTACCTTTACATTTCCTCTTATAACTTTAAACGGTCAGAGGTAGGAACTTGTGATTTGGGCCAACGAAAAGACCTTCAAAAACGGTGTTTTCAAACATGTAAATTAAAAGTGGAAATACGTTCGGTATTTTGCTTTTTAAATGCCAAACATTGAACCGAACAGCAGTCTGTTCGGTTCGGTACAGCTTTATTAAGAATACGCTCCTCTTTCATCGCGTAATGGGCGAAGCTGCATTAGTAATTGTCTAGTACATGCATACCAAGGATGATCCTGACACTACAAGCAGTAAAATCATCACAGCGGACCATGGTTTGAAAGTTGAGTAATATGCCTAGCAGCCCATCGGAATAATAATTGTGCAATAGGTTTTTTGCTGAATTGTTGCAGGGTTCAAGAAAAAATTTTCCTTTAAAGGCCTACTAAATAATGTTTACAACAGAGCTCCGAGACCCAATCTTTCAGGAAATCAAGACGTCGAGACCATCGTTGAACCTGCCATGTTCGAGATCATATTGAGTAGTTCAAAATAATAAGCACTCCCAATGCCAACATATATACAAAGAGCTGTCTGGGATCCAAGAGCCCCAAACATAACTGGCATAGTCAGGTGATGCCCGTCTGTTGAATGTACCGTACCACCCATTGGATTGACTCGAGACGTTTCTTCAGAGAGGTCATGGCTAGAATGTGGAGCTGGGCTTGTTTGTCCAGAGGCAGTACTGCGACAGCCCACCAGCACCAAGAGGGACCATCGCTTAAACCGGGCCAGTTTTCCTCAACCTCGGGCATGGAACCAAAATGTGATAAGATTTGCTGACGAACATTGTCCCTCAAACCACCCAGCCAGGCGACGGCTTCAGCACGAACGATGTCATGCAAAACACGGAGCTCTATAAAGAAAAGACACAAACAATAATCAATACTATTAAAAATTAACTAAATACTGTACTGGCATAGAATTTTTGTATGTGTGTTGCAAACACTTAGCTGTAAAGTGTGTATCCTTAATACAGTATCAGAGTCGGTAGAATATTTTTTTTTTTTAAGTTTACACCCAGTGAGAAATAGGAATATTGCAGAACCTCGATTGTCCAAACTAGTCTCGAGGAGTGTTTATAATCCGATTTACATGTAAAACAATAGAGTAAAACTTGGCTCAGTTTAGCATTTGTCAGTTTTTGTGGAGCGTTAGACTTCTGAAACAAAATTGTGCAATGAAATTTCAGAAACAGAAATAAAGCAAGCTCAATTCGTATTCCTTGTCTACAATCAGGGTGTTTGGAAAATCAATGTTCTACTGCAAATTGTCACGGTAAAGACTGTGATAGCTGACAGACCAGTGCAAATCCAAGTCCTGTCGCAATAACAAAAGCATAAATCGGTGTTCAAATATTCCTTGAGTATATTTAAACAATTGTTTGCTTACTGGAATATTCCAGCAATCTACTATGTGCTCTTCATACATGTGAAAAAAAAGGTTTGCTATACTGCTCAATTTTGAAATTACAGTAGAACCTCGATTATCGGAACCCCAATTATCCAAACTCCCATTCTTACAAAACATTCAAAAATGTACTGATTTTTAAAGAAGGAATAATAATTGACTTTGCTTTATTTATGTTCGTGGAGTCATTTCAAGCAAAATCTTCTTTTCAATAGATTTATAATCAAGCATAGTTCACAAACACTAAAACTTAGTAAAAAAAAAAAAGTTTTCCTCTTTTATTTTGCATGTAAATTGTAAATTATGCGAACACCCTTCAGTCCCTATTAGTTCGGATAATAGAGGTTCTACTGTACCGTATTTACCCGGTTAGAAGCGCCAGGCGCTTCTCTCTGGAGGTAAAAAATGTCACTAGTGTATACAATAATACCAGCACCTGTTGCTTACAACAACATTTATTATCTTGTAATCCAAGGTAAAATAAACGTTAGTTTGCCTTTTAGACTGTGTACTACCTTTATACTGCATACTTTTAACACGTTTAATGATTGGTACCGTAAATAACCAGCTTATCGGTTAAGCGCACCAGGCACTCTTCTCTGTGCATGAAAGGAAATTGAACCAGAGCTGAGTAAGCAATGAACGATGCGATCATGGAGAAAGAAAGATGCAACGCTCAAACGTAGACCGAAATTGGCTGCTATTAATTAAAAGTTGATTTCAAATTTCGATATTAATTAAAACAACTGAAATCTTGAAACGGGCTACAAGTTATCATGAATTATTACAAGAGATACATGACGAAAAGTGGGAAAATTAAGATTTTTAACTGATTTTCACATGATTTATATCACTACTGGGAAAGTTCGGTAGGTGAATGTTTAGGCTTTTTACAAATGGTTTTTTTTTTTTTGCTTCAACATGCAAAAACACTTGTATACCACAGGCCCGATTTTTTTTATTTTGCGTATTTTATGTAGGCAGGCACTATGAGGACCAAAGTGCTAACATTTCATATAGGGGGCCTTTATAACCGGGTAAATACAGTATTTATTTATTGCACGCACACTTCAGATTGTTGTGAAATGACTGGACAACAGTGGCGTAAATAATGGAGGGGAGGGAGGAGAATTCCCTACGATTGGACAGCTATTACTGGATAATCGTGTATCTGAACTCAAAATAATTTCATTTTGAGAATGGGATTGGGTGAAGAGGGGGTGGGGAGAGAAATTGTGATTTTTACTAACCTTCTAAGGCAGTCTCTTCAATTGCATCATCATGAAGAAATTGCACGGAACCGGTATTGTAGCCATCCCTTTCGCCCTTGTGAAGAACTTTGAACCGGCGGTTACCCACACAGTCGACGACTGCACGACCGTCAGGAAAATATTGCACTTCTCGGATTTCAAGCATTGTGCCGTACTCAGCAAACCTAATTAAAAAAAAAAATAGATGCTCCCGTTAATAGCATTCACGCAACAAATTTTACTTTATACATGTATTTACATTAGTCTCCACAAATTCATGGTACAAACTATCAACACATGGAGTCCACGGATAGACCTGGGTCCCCTTAGCCTAAATTTGAAAATTGGCGCCCAATTCCAGAGCCGTGTGTATACAAGTAGAGATGTATCGAAGCTGGCATCGGACATTGAAAATTGCCTTTTTTGACTACATCACAAATCCACAATTTTATATGATCATTTTGTGACAGATGTACTGATAGTCATTTTTTGAACTATAAATTTAGGGCTCCAAAAATTTCAGATTTAAATACGAAAATCACTAAATTATTTTTGATTCTGTGAGAAGAGTAACTTAGTTTAGTTTTAGTTTTCCTTTCTTAAAACACCAGACCACAAGATACAGGAATCTTACGTTTAATACCAAAATCGGTACCTGCATTTTAACAAATGTTTGTACCCCTAACCACACCGGCACCCATTGTCTTTGGGGGGGGGGGGGGAGGAGTGAGTCCTTGTACGTTCAGGACGGAGTAAATGAGGGCATGAGGAAGCAAAACATTGACCATGCATGTCTAATTTGATTTGCATTACTTAAAATTGTACAACATGCATGTTTGAACAACTCCTTGGGAGGAATTTTAACACAGCTAGTTGCTTTTCTTATTCCGGAAACACCAACTGCTGAGGAAGAAGCGTAGCAGAAGCTTCGAAAATTTCAAAAAATGTCATTTCCGTGGACTGGGCAACAGATTAAACTTATTAACATACATGCGATTTCCGTCCACGAAGATATCCCCACCCTTAAGAATAAAAAAAAACGTCCCTTGCACTGACAGGTCAATAGTAAAGTAACAAAGGCTTAGCGCAGGAAAAAAATTGCCAAAACTCACCCTGCTTCAGCATCATCAACACGTGTACACATGCCAAATTGACGCGTCCCCGATTCCATGCACTGACGAATAAGGAGTCGATATCGAGGCTCAAACACATGCAATGGACACGGTACAGTCGGATAGGCTGTAGTGCACACGAAGATAGACACTTCGTGCTGTTCGTCGACTCCAGCTCTGAAACATAAAAAAATGCACACTAAAAAAAAGCAAAAGCACTGGTGAAGACAGTTCAGTTAGGAAGCGATTAATAAGTTTTATAAAAACGCAGGGTTCATACACAATAGCAAGACATTTTCAAGGCAGTTTTCAAACCAGTTCAAGACCCTAAGCTGTTTAATACAGAGACCCTAAGCATACCCTTATGCAATTTAATTAACACTGGAGCTTAGGGTCTCTGTATTAAGCTCTCAACTTTAAGAGCATATAACGCCGTCAAAAGTGAACCTTTTTAAACCCAATTTGGGATCTAGCCTCGATTAATCAAAGCCTGTCTACGGAATTTTGCAATTCGGTCCAGCCAAATCAGAGATTCAAAGAGGGGCAAATAGACAATTTGTTCTTGTTTTTCTTCTTCTGGGGGATGTACCTTTCGTCTGTCCTCTCTACAGGTCAAACTACACCACCTAAAATCATGGGAATAGGCTCAAATCATAGCTACCTATGTGGGCATGTGCCACTTCAAGGTTATTTTAGTTTAACTGAAATAGTTATTTCGAAAAAAGCCTTCACGTACTAACTGCAACAATGCTATTTTGCCGATTAAAAGCTTGCCACACCGGTTGCGAAACGTGGGATTAACATTCCTGTTGGATTCCTGAAAACTGTTCGGTACATTCAATTCCTACTTGTTAAACGTTAATGCGTATTGGTACTCAAGGTAGCATTCTGTGAAAGAGTAATTCCTATTCTTCCCCCAAACCAAACTTGTTAAGGATTCCCGCCAAGTTTTTAGGCTGTTTGAAGTCGTGATATCAAAAGCCAAGATCTTTCGCCAAGTTAATCCCACCGAGTAATAGTTCAAAGGTTAAATGAAATATATGAAATGTTTATGTTTTGTACGCTTAGATTTCAAAGTAAAGGATATTTATCGTTCCAATATCCTTGCAAATGTTCGACAGTCAGGTTTTTCTGGAGTTGGGACTCAGAACGACTGTCTTCATCAGGCTACCACATTACCGCTTACTTCGTCGTGATCGTTCGTCTGCTGCTATCGTTCGTTGGAATGCGGCGCAGGCCAGTGCACCACTTCTCCCGCAGCAACTTATCACTCTCCTCTCAGCAGGAACTGTATGTTTGGGTTTGAAACATGGACTCGAATTTTCAAAGCGATGCGACATTTTTAAATATGTGAAATTACCTACTGCTCAATTTTCAGGTATTTCACTTAACGTTTGAAGGCTTAGTCCGTGGGATTAACTTGATATCACGACTTCAAATGGCCGAAAAGCCTAGCGGGAATCCTTAACAAGTTTTGTTTTGAGGTAGATTTCATATCTTTTTAGTCCAAATTGCTGCCATGCGTCTTGTTACTTTTGCAATTGAGCCCTGGAAGTTCAAATTACATTTGTTTCGAAAATTAGAGAATTTATACTGCTAGGCTTGAAGGCCAACTCATGCGCATTTTACTATGGCTAAAGAAATCTTTAAAAGAGGACTAACGCTATGCCAGAAAAGAAACAACCACAAACAATTGGTCTTGCGAATTTTCGGCAGTATTATATGTTTATGTAAGCATGTAATACTACCGAAAATTTGCCAGACTATTTGTTTGTAGTTGTTTCTTTTCTGGCATAGCGTTAGTTCTCTTTTAAAGATACTGCTTGTCAATTTTTTAATCATTGAATCACGCTCAGCTTGCATTTTAGGCCCGTTTCACTCTGCTGCGGTTTGCTTCTGGATTTGCTAATCATGCCCTCTTCACTAGGTCCCGTGGTGCTTGAGGATTTCTTAAATGGACCTTCTTTACTTGTGCCGTATTAGGCAGTGGATTTATTAAACAAAACCTCTTCACTCGGTCCCTAAAATAGGCTTTCTTTGCTTGTGCTCTACCATTAGGCAGAGGATTTCCTAAACGAGCTATCTTCACTCGGTCCCGTAGTGCTTGAGGATGTTAAATGGGCCTTCATTACTTGAGCTCAATCCGGCAGTATACTTTCAGCCCGCTTAATGTGTTCCTGGTCAAGAATGACAAGCTGATGTTTTCTGAGTTTCATTACCATGCTTAATTTGCAACTAGTAAACGAATAAGAATAGGCCTATGTTAAGGTTTTGGGGCTACGTACCACATTAATTTTTGTCCGATTATCATCCCGATTTTCCTTCAAAATTAATAGTCGCAGGGGAGGGTAGCCTAGAATCATGTTCCATGTTGGCGTTGTCTGTGAACAACCTCGGGGAACATCTGAGAGTGCATTTTTTGGGGGGGGACTGCACTGCCTCAGAAAAGTAGTTCCTCTTTTCAGCATCGTGAGGGGGAAGTGCCTACCTCATGTAAAGAGGTTGCTAAGCTTACCGTAGCAGGTCTCCATATTCAGAAGCTGATGGAACAAGACATGTGACTGTGAAGGTGGTAAGGATCGGGTAGTGCATTGTCGGAATTCACCAGTGCGTGGTGGGTCTGTAGTATTTACAACCTTGGTCAGTTCCTTACAGAAGGCAGACGGCAAGTAATTCGATCACCTGTATCATAATTACAATTCACCGTGGGCATGGGGGTGATATAGGTCTTACCCCAACACTCCTCCTCTTAGACTTCTTCGGGCCCTAGACTGGTACCGTAGGTGACGTCTCTCAGCAGTATCCCTTTGTTAACGACGTGGCGACCTAGATACATGGTTATGTGGCAATGTATATGTCTAAGGGCCTGGCGACGGTGAACGTTCTGGTCTAAGAGCCAGTTGAATTGGTACCATGTGCGTACAAGGGTTTTGCCCAACATATAGGGGGCAGCACCAGGATTTGCATTTTTATTTTTATAGTCCTTTCTAGATAGATGAGTATCTTCCTTTTCTTGGGCCAGACCGTAACTGGAATGAGGTTTACTCCTCTCCTTTGTCTATCGGGAAATTATTTCTGAACTGATGCATTTGGTGTCAAAGAAATTTCGCAATCAGTTTCATGTTGACTGGATGAACTGAACCCGGGCCGGAGGATGGGATTGAACGAACTTGGGCATGCGGTCCAGGTCAAAGAGCCTACTTGTGCAACGGCCGCCATCTTGGATTGGGAAGCGATCGAAAGAGGTTGCCTCTTGTCTAATATCCTGCATGGTAGACTTTTTCATACACGTAACCACCCATTAAAGGAACTATTGTGCTACTTATATAGTTCATGAATTCAACAGGTAAACCTGAAGGGTCCAGTTCACCCCAACTGGGTCCAACGGTGAAGTGAATGTAGTGGTAGAATTTAAAGTGGGGTCCTTTGTCAATAAAATCTGATTGGTGTGAACATCGAACATTGAACTCTGCTGATGTTAGTCTACGGGCAATAAAACTACAATAAGAATCCACGTCATTGGATTGTTTTTGGTCTGACTTACGCCGTTTTTTCGCGATACTTGCAATTCGAATTTGGTGTGCCGAAGGCAAACGTCACATGGGTTAACACAGAATTTGCAGGTCTCACATCTTCTGCCTGTGGGGTGCTTATCGCCGGGGGTTTAACGTGCGAGCACACTTCTAACTCAGTCAATACATTTTCTAAAAGTTTTAAATTGGACATTTTGTAGACTAGAGCAAAAGCACACGAAATCCTTGGTCTGTGTCCAAATGAAAAGTGTGGGACAATAGATAGAAAGTCTACAACGATGCGAGCAGGGAGGCCACTTAGTGTAGAGCTATGGAAGCTTAAATCTTAAGGTTCTGGGCATAAAGCATTAAATAAACGATTTAAGCCAAAGAGTAAAGGGAAGTATTTTTGGCTAAAAGTGAAAATGGAATTTTAATGTAAAGTTAGGACAGACAAATTTCACATCAAGTTATTTTAGCAAGGTACCCTCTCTTTTAAGATAATGGGTAATCAAAATGAAATGACAACACTCAAGCATCTGTGGCACTTTGGTGCACACCGCACATGGAATGGAAGATTTGTTCTCATGATTGAGCAACTCACCTGGCCAGTTCTGTCATTTCTTCTTCATGCATCCGCTGACGTTCACTGTAATCGTGAGCTAAATGTTTTTCCATAAGTACCTTGATAAACTCTGTTACAGCTTGTCTTCGCTCAGCTAGGTACTACACAATTAAAATGAAACAAAATTATAAAATCAAGTTTTATGAGACGCAAATACTTGAACAAATAATTT
Source organism: Lithobius niger (assembly GCA_023313725.1). Taxonomy (NCBI): domain Eukaryota; kingdom Metazoa; phylum Arthropoda; class Chilopoda; order Lithobiomorpha; family Lithobiidae; genus Lithobius; species Lithobius niger. The sequence continues at coordinate 35,507 of JAHWFP010044652.1, read as the reverse complement.
GATAGTGTAATACTAGTTTTAAACTAAAAGCCTACACCTTTGTGTAAAAGTCATTATTCTATATTTGTTGCCACTTGCTTATTTTGACTTTGCAAGATCTAACCCGCAATTCGTCTGTTACGAGTGAAATTACATTCAGGTCAGTATGGAAGTTTCCTACTGCTAGAAGCGAATGAATGGATACACGTCCATAGGCCGTGGTAGTGTCCTTACTGTAACTATTGCTTCACATTCCATCTTTCGTCAGTTGGTCGTCTGTGAGAGAAGCCGTGAGTTTTGTTTCTTTATTCCAGGCCACTTGATATCACCAGAAGCTCATTTTACCAAAGCATTGATAAAAGGTATCAAGTTTTCAGCACGCACATGAACTGGCATTGAACCAGGTGGTGAGACAGGCAATTTATACTTCAGACAGCCTTGGCTTGAAAAAGCCTCCTCGTTCCCTGTTTTAAGGTCGTTCGTTTCAACGTTTTACCATTAGGAGTTGTCAGATGCCACGTCTAAACGTTGCAACAGTGATATTTTTTGCAGCTATTTATTAGGTTAAAAACCTATACAGCATATTTAAGGTGGGTTATCCCACTAAATAGACACATCGAATCGTTAACAGCTGGCTGCACGAGGTCGCAACTCAGAATGAGAGATGGAACATGCGGTTATATTATCACGACCACTCTATCGAGCTCTGCTCTCTTTTAGGCCTGTTACTGCTCATTTTGTTTCGTTTTATTTTGTCAATTTGGATTTAAGGAAGTAGTCCCAAGGTCTGTCCGCACTCCCTTACGAGTTACTGAACAAGCTAGCGTTAACTTGCTTCAATTACCTAAGGACGCATCTTCGAACCATTCAGCCACCATCCATTTCAACCCCCCCCCCCCCCACCACCCCATCTCTCTCTCTCACACACAAACACTAATACACAACTTCCACTTTGAAGCTTATTCTTTGGGAATTTTATTGACTTTCTACTCACAATTTCAACAGACAATAAATTTAATAGCCTAGTTCAACAAAGTATCGCAACAGCTGTGCTTGCATTTTTATCAAACGTAAATATAAAAAAGTTACTGAACCTGCAAGGCTACATACAAACGACTTCCCCAAAGTTGACTTTCAACCATAAATATGTGTGGCTTTCAACATTGCCCTACTTACTTCATCCAGGGATGTTTTACACAACGGACAAACAGGATTGTGATCCAGGCATCGATCCAAGCACATGCGACAGAACATGTGACCACAAGGGGTGGTTACGGGCTGCCAGAATAGCCTGGAAACCAAGAAATATAACTTGTAACCCTCCTTCCGTTAATAATTATGCAGGATTACCTAACGACATTAAACTTACCTGAAACAAAGGGTACACTCAAAGTCTGCTTTGTCTACTACTTTTGAATCAGCAGGTCGCCATTCTTCAACCAATACTGTAGATTCTGGAGAAAGGATAAGTTTGTAGATTCAGTAAAGAGAGACAATCATTTGGAAGCTATGTTTTATATGTGCCTTCAGCTACTAATTTGCGAATGCAATGTAAACCATTAGCCAAAACATATACAAGCAATAATGTAGTACAGTAATCCACTTATGTCTTGTTTACATAACATAACTTGGATTTCAACCAATCTTTGCCCAAATCACTACCATATTCAGCGAATCGTCTTTACGACAGTGCATGAGGGCCTTCTCGTTAAACCTAAGACGGTAGTGATTTTAAGAAACATCGGTTGACTTGTTCGAACGCAAGAGCCTTAAAAGAGGCTGACTTACAGTAAGACTCTTAACTTAAGGTACTTGTTTTATCGATGAACGTAGAATGGCAGTGAATTTGAGAAAGATCGGTTGACTTGTTTGAAAGCAAGAGCCTTAAAAGAGGCTAAATTACAGTAGGCCTTTTAACTGAAGGCACTTGCTTTCGAATAAGTCAACCGATCTTTCTCAAAATCACTACCATCCTATGTTTATCGATACGTTACTCCTTGTGTATGCTTTTCCCCTACTGGTTTACTGCAAATTTAACTTCTAACACAAAGTAGGTACTCTACAGTTCAACTGGATATGTTTGAGACTAAACTACATTTGAGACTAAAGGTGGGTTACCACTAGATGGCTTTTGTTGATTAGTTTGTCAATAAAAATCACCTAGTGTACAACCGCCTAAAAGTCAGCAAGTAGCAATAAGTTTGCATAAATAGATAACAAATATAAATATACAAATAAAGGCACTCAAAAAGTAAAATTTGCACCAAACGCTGGAGAAAAGAATTTCAGAAGACAACTCACGCTCAAATTCAAAAAGAAACAAATCCTACCGAATTTGCTAATTTACGACAGGCTGCTTGACTAAAGACGGTAAAAATAGTCAGCCTATCTTCTTCAGGTCGCCACAAGAAGCTTATTTACATTATTTATAACGTCCGAAGTGTATCGATCGTTGTGGAAATAGACGACTACGAAGCGCCTCGTAGCCCTCCGTATTTACGAGGAGGCACTCGCTTCTCACTATGCCACCTATTCGCAAAGGCGCTCGCTCAGTTCTCTCTGCTAATAAGATGCTAGATATAAGAGTTTGAGGGGCCTTGCAGAATCATAAGCACAGAACCATGGGATAATTCATGCTGGATTGCCAGAGATTTTTATCATCTTTAGTCCAACAGCCTGTGGAAAATTCGCAAATTCGGTAGGGTTTGTTTCTTTAGAACTTGAGCGCGAGTTGTCTTCTGACATTTTTCAAAGTAGAATGGTTCGTTTTTTCAATGGCTAAAAGTAGCAGTTTTTCGAAAAAAATGCTCAAAAAAGGCAAAAACTGAAAACTAGGTAAGATTGACATGTAACTTGCTAAAACTAATTTCAATTGTGCTTTAGAAAATAAAATTTCCAAAATCCAGTTTAAAACTTGTTTGGGGAGGTAAAAACATTATGGTACTTACATTCTTATGCAAACATCCCTAATACTGCATCACAAAAATGTGTATATATTTTTTAAAGCCACACCCGTGTTAATGTGAGAATTGCATCACCATAGCAACCAGAAGGCTGAAATTAACCAACAGTTTCCCCAGCACCATACAAAACACACAAATGTTTAAGGAAACTTACTTTTCACTTTTTCAGTCTCTATCAAGCATCTGTCAACAAGACGTCTTAGTTGGGGGTTTTCAAGCAACGACGACTTCTCTTCACAAAGACTTTTTTCTGGAGGAATGTTGCAACTCGCATATCGAGTATGTTCTCGCTTCATTTTCCCACAACGTGTTGCCTTCAATTAACAAACACCATATCAACTCAAATAACTCGTATCAGAACGTACACTGTACGGTTTCAACTAAGGTTCATACTACAACAAAATAATTTCTGAGGACTTCAGGGTTAGCAATTACCAATTTAAAAAAAAAAAATTCTAGTATCTTTATAGAGTTGACTTTTTCTTAGTTTTGGTCAGGTTCCACGATGAATTGATTTGATTTGCATAGCCTACTACACTAATACAATATTAGTCATCCATTTTGCAGAGAGACCTAATTTATGCACCTTTCCTGCTTTACGCTTAACAAGGTCAAAGGGCTAACGAAAGTAGAAGCGCAATTAGAGTGTGAGAGTAGTAAAATTTTTGTTCGAGCTGAGTGGAGTTTGCAACACAAGAGTCGATTATCAAGCCAAGTATTTGGAAAACAGTTTGTTTGGACGTTTCTCATTTATTTGTTAGAATGCTTTTAACTACTGGCTTTAATTAACATCACCGTAAAGCCCTCATCGAGAAGATGAATTTGGTACAGTGGAATGTTAAATTCTATCAAAAATTGGTGAAGTATCACATTTCACTGGTTTAGGATTTTTCGAGTATGGGTGTGAGGGACTTGGTTCGGATTTTTGTTAACATCACACCACCCTAGGCGCAACAAGTATTTTTTCAAGGTACGATTGCTGCCTTTTTTAATTATTTAAGGACTTTTCAAGGCCTACAAAAATTACTTTCAAGGTTTTCGCGGTTTGGTACGGACCCTGTACAAATGAACAAGTCAAATAGAATACTAGAAATAAAATATAACCAGCTCTTCGACTAGCCTACCTTGACCTTTTTAACAGCAATACAAGAGCATAGACTTTAGTGTATAAAAAAAAACCCTCGCTCCAAGTTTCATTCAAATCCACCCAAGTTACAATAATTTGTGTGTCTATGCATGTAGCAGGTGTGGGAAAGGGGAACTTTTCATGAGAATGTGAAGATAATCTATGTCGAAAACAAGATACTCCAGCACAGGCGTGGCATGATAATCAATAATAATGTTTGTTGATTACCATATCGTATTTTTGTGAGGAATCGAATTATCGAGCAAACTCACGAGCACTATAAACATGTCAAATTACTGGTGTGTTGTTCACGCAGTGACATTTGTTAGTGCAGGCATCAGAGTGGCCTTGAACAAAAAAAGCTGAAAATTGTTTTTCAGCCCAAAAAAAAAAGATGGATTTTTCCATCTTTCGTACTAACAATGGATAAAAGCTTAACATTTTAAGGTTCGTTTTAAGGTTGCTTTTATGATTCACCTACATCATGTAATCGGAAGACTTGCCATAACTTCAAAACTGAAGTAACAAATCAAAAAAAAAACCGGAAACTTACTGAAAATGTTGTCAGCACCAAAAAAACTGAAATCATCTAATTTGCTGAAATTTCTCATGCCTATTCGTGGCTTGAGTGATGATGCAGCCTACTTTTTTTTATAGTTTTATTTTACTTTTACTTAAGCAGGCCAAGCAACCCACCGTAGGTTTTGTCCAAGGATTTTTTTTTAATTAATAAAATCAAGATAAAATTAAAATGGTTATTCCAGCATCAAAATATAGATTATCACGATAATTTTAAACCTTTTATCGGGATAAAAATTTTTTTTTATCGTGTTACCCCTACTCCATCATAAACAGGCAAGACTTTAAAAGAACCAATGCATCACACATGCATCACATGGGTCAATGCCACGTAAAAATGACGAACGGTTAATGAAGCAAAGCATTATTTATTTATTTTAGTGGATTTTCTTTTTTTTTTTTGGTGTGGAGTGTGAGAAATCCCGATGTTGTACGTAAGCAGGATGGCGTTCAAAAGCTCTTGGTGAAATTCCCTGATTTTTCCAGGTTTTCAAGACCATCAATGACACTTTTCCCCGATTTTTTTTGGGTAGAAGGAAGTTGCAATACAGAATAAAAGTGTTTTTCACATTTCACTCAAATCGCAATAACTATATCGCATTGCTTTGCTAAATAAAAAACTGCACTGCCGTAACTGGTATTGGTAATGAGTAGGAAAAGGCCATAATCTGAACAAAACTAGAAACGCACTCAGGTCCACATTACTTAGGCCGAAGAAGTTTTCACTTAATCAGAAAAATGAAACAAAAAGGACATGAAGTTTAAACGGAGTGAAAGTTTTAGAAGTAAAAAATTATACCCGAATTAGCAGGTGAAAGAGACTTTCCGGAAACTGTTCAAATTCCCTGACTTTCAGTATATATTTTTCAAATTCCCTGATGTTTCCCTGAATTTTCCAGATATGATAAATTCCCTGAATTTTTCCCGATTTTGCAGGTAGAACGCCACCCTGGTAAGGGATCTGCAGGTCAAAGGACATTAGTAGATAATCGCCATGTTGGCCAGTATAGATATTAAAATTAGCTCGCCAACCAAGTTTTGATGCTATTTTAGGTCTTCACATTTCTAGTATTATTTTAACACTCCAATTAAGAAAAAAGGTCTGCATCTGCATTTTATAAGTGTACTTTGTTAACACCCAACAATTCTGAATGAAACGCCACAAACCGTTAATTTCCAGTCAGTAGAGTTGCAAAAATATGAAAAATTTTACTTTCAGAGCTTGTGATGCTATCTACGTTTTCGCGAGTGGCACTCAAAACGAAGTCCCCAAATAAATTTAGCTTCCCTTGTTTGTAACCCACTCTCCATGACAGAAAGAGTCAGCAAGGTTAGACATTATCTTAGGTCTAAACATTTACAGAATTATTTTAGCACAAGCTCTGCATTTCAAGGAGTACTGTTAACCCCAACAATTCTGAATGCAATGTGACAAACTGTTTCTAGTTCGTACGGTTCCCAAAACACAAAAATTTGAATTTCGTAGACCACCTAGTGCTATTGCAGTCTATATTTTACCGAGAAATGTTCAAAACGAAGTCACTAGCTTGAAGATTTGTGTAAGGTTCCACCTTACATTAAAAAAAGGTTGGTGAACGGTGTTTAGGTAGTGCAGAGATGCCCAAATAACTAGATTCCTACTTAACATAAGTTATACGCCCCCTCAACTTAGGTGGTAAGCAGTTAGACGATAAATAAAACTCCAAAATACCTTCAGTTGACTGCTACTACTGCTGGAATCACTATCATCACTTTCAGACAGATTTTGTACCGACTGACTGCCACGTTGCCTTGGTAACGGGTACGGAGAGCTACGCAACTCGTTTGACAGCCGCCTAGAGATTGTTGACGACATCACTTTGTGCAGAAGCTACAAAAAAAAATTAAGTTCTCAGTGGCATCTTCTAAAATCCCTAAAAAGTCGTCACACGTTCATTTATATGTATAAACCATTTTATTCCTCTACGACAAGTGCAGCAATGCAGTTGTGAAGGAAGTGCAGCCTTTAGCACACATGAAGCATCCATTTACCAAGTTGTGGAGCCTGGGAGAGAGAAGTGACTTTGCAGCAGTGTTACCAGTGATTCAAAATGAAACTATCTAATGTGGAGTATACGGCAGTGAAGCATCTTCCAGGACACCATTGCATGGGAAGTTTATTTTTTAATTTTTGCTATTTTACCCGTATTTTGCTGCCTCTGAACTCCAAAGTTACAACTTATAAGGGTTGCATATATATATACATTTTTTTTTGGGGGGGGGGGAGGCACAAGAAGACAATTTCTAAACATTTCTAAGTAGACATACTAAAGAGGAAATGTAGTTTTTAATGCAACATTAATGAGAAACAAAACTTTCGTAAGGAGAATTCACTTGCCTAAATTGTGAAATTTTGGTCGCCTCTTGGTATTCATCCCCCCACCCACCCCGACCAACAACTTAAAAAAAATCGATGCTCCTGCATTTACTTACTCTCCTGCATGCCATTGGTAACCATGGCAGCAGTTTTGGCTGACTGGTCAACAGAGCTTAAGAAGAGGGGAGATGAACTGCTGCTACCGAGTGCTCACAAAGTATGTTGATCAGCTCCTGGTGAAAGTCATGTTTGCGAAATTATCGTTCAGGTGATGTACAGTTTTGTTAAGTAAAGAAAATACCATACAAAACAGAAATATTGTTAAATCACCCAACCTTACCCATGACAAACCTGGGCAACCTGTTCATAACTCCCAGGTAAAAAACAAAACAGCTGCATTAAAGAATACTTCAACGCACGTCTTTTCGAAATTTGATTAGGAAAACACAAAGAGCAGCTGGTATTTCCACCCTGATAATAAACACCGTTTATCAAAAACAGGAAAATTTAAAGAATCACCTTGGTCAATTCATTTTTGACGGAAGCCGCATCAGGGTCCAACGCCAGGCATTGCACGTAAGCTATTAAAGCGTCTTCGTATCTACCGAGACTTTGAAGTGCCATTGCTTTTCTGTAATAGGCCTAGGTAAAAAAAAAATCACCAAAAATAACATAAAAAGTGATTATCTAAAACGGCAAATTTCCCCCCACATTTTTTTTTTTTAATTTCCACTACCATCACACTTCGTAACATCGCCACTTGCCAGCAGCACATTGTTATACAAAGTCACAGTATTGACAGAATTTCACAGGTTCTGAATATGTACATTCCCTACATCACGTAAAAACACACACAAAAAAAAAAAAATCAGTAAGCACGGTTGCAGAGACAAACCCGAGAAAGTTTCATTTCAAGTCACCAAGTGGAGCTATTTAGCAATTGGCAACCATTTGTGAAGATGTTCACTTCTGACTATGCAACACTTGCTGTTAAGTTTAACGTAAACATTAAAATGCTGGGTGCAACCAGCCGATTTTTGTTTCTGTTGCCTAACCAAAAATATTCATTAGGCCTACTTGTAATTTTAGCATTCTTGTTCGGGAATGCTCTTTCCTTAGAGGAACGAAGTTTATAGGCCTACTGCCAGCTCGTCAACCCGTGTGTGCATGCATCTGTGCACCCCTCTTATAAAAGCACCGAGGCAACACCATGCTTCATCTTTCATTCCTCTCAATCTGTCAGGTGGTCAGAGGGGAGGTATGGCGGGTACAGGTAATTATTTTTGGTTAGGGCAATAAAAACAAAAAATCATGTTTCTAGTTGCCGCCAAAAATATTTATTACCTGTAATTTTTGCATTACAATAGACCTCGCCAGAAATGGCAGTGGATACCACCAGACGAGCACCCTAGGGTTAAGAGCCGGCACCCCCGGGGTCACGGAACCCAAGAATCGAAGGATTGGAAAAAATTAGAATAAGCTACGAAAGCATGGCAGAGGCAAAAAACCCTGCAAGGTTGGGGAACGACAGTTCTGATCTGTCGAACTTTCGAAGACACGAAATCGAAGTGTGTGTCTTATAATATTGAGGTTGTCTTCATTCTTCCTGGTAAACTAACATCATATCATTATCAACATGTATTGATCTAGACACACACTAGTGTGTCGCCGCCAAGTAGACGTTTTATTGTTGTTGGAGCTTAATTGTTAGAGCGTAATTGTTAGAGTGTAATTATTGTCAGATGGCGGCTCACTAGCAGACTGTGTCTTTTAACTGAAACCAACTTATACATAATTTCAGCATACAGGTGTAAATTCCCCATGTGGTAGAAATCTTTGCAAAATTATGAATGAGAACATTAATACAATATAATACATCAAGACAAAAAAGGTAGGGGTGACAATTACACCGTGGGATTTTTTGTATATTCACAGGCCTATGAAAGTCGTGATATCCACCCAAAACCAAAACTGGTAAGAGAAGCCGCCAAGTTTACAAAAAGGG
>JAHWFP010044651.1:15131-35671 GCA_023313725.1 Lithobius niger | reverse complement strand
TTTATCCGTGTACATTTTAACAAGTGAAAATTCAATCATATAACCCCCTTTTTTACGGCACACCTGACGTTTTTGTTTGTAATTATTTTTTAGGCTAGTATCTTACAATTTTTCTTCGGTCACCTATTGCCATAAATAATTTTAATGTTTACTGTCTTTTAGATTTTTGATCTCAGGGTAATTATTGGCAAACGATTAAAAATGAGTACATGCACACACACACACACAGAAGAAACGTCGTGGTTGTTCTAAGCGCACAAAGGATCATATAATTACATGATGCTATTAAATTACTTTCCAATATTCAACTAAAAATCTCGTAGACGCCACATTTTAAAACGAATTATTTAGCAAGGGATTGACTAACGGAAAGTAAATAGAACTTTGGGGCCGTACTTGATGGGGAGGATCTAGAAAAATAGCGTTGGGAGGAATGTACCTTTAGTTTTAAATTTAAAACACATTAAAGTTGAGGCAAAGTGAAATTACCATATCATTAAGAAGCAATATAAATAGATGTTGGTCATCATGCAAAATTAATCTTGATATTTTCAATAACTAAAAAGAAGTTACTGTGCACCTAAAAAAACTACTTACGGCATATTCGTTATACTCAGTGCCTGGAAGTTTTCCCTCAGCCGTTATAAATAAGAATGCTTGTTTACCTGTGCACGGCATCGTTATCACTGTAGTAAACCACAAAAAAAGAAATTTGTTGCATTCACTACAATGACGTATAGAGCGAAAATATGTAATGTTTATGCAAAGTTAGTGCCCTCACTTCGAATACATTATATATTATAACATTAGAAATGGTTAAATATAGAAATTTAGACCACCTGACAAGCCGGCAGTAAACATGGTCCAAGTGCTTGTTATAAATTTAACCTTGTCGTAGGAAACTACCAGAACGTTGCTTAAGTTCCCTGCAAACACAGCCTGTCCTTCTAGTTTGTGCTAAGTTGTCCTTAGTATTTCATAACAAGAATCCATTTGTTGCGTTAATAGTTAGACTAGCTTCGCTTCACTCACTTTGTTGGCATCGATTTATATGTCATATAAAATATAAGTCATATAAAATATATGTCATATGTCATATAAGTCAGTTGTTACCCAGTGCGACCCACAGTCGATGTGCTGACTATTAGTTACAGACGATGGCGGAAGTGGCTAGATCATATCTCTTCCCTCATTACTCCACCGTGTTTTCTATCTGAAGAAATATTGGAAAATAAGCCATCAGCGAAAATTATACACTATTAATAACGTACTTCAGTAAGCCACCTTTATGCACTTACGTTTCGTCGGTGTGGCATGTCCCGGATTCGAGCCCAGTTTGCCCCCAGATCACTTGCATAGCGCCTTAACCGCTATGGTCACATCCTTCACTGGGTATTATTTCCAGCGATTTGTGGTCTATGTAGTTTCTGTCTTTTCCTAAATTCTGCTAGAGGTCGTTATTCGGATCGATTGGTGTTGGCACGTAACGTTCATTTCTCTGCATAGAGGCATTCGTCTTAGTTGATCCGAATCAAATATTTTATTTGTCTGGTTTTACAAATTTTTTCTGTGCCTATATTGTAAGCTTACAAAGGACTTAAGTAACTTTCCGTATAAGCATATAGTTAAAGGTGGAAATTCTAGGAACATTGTAACTGATGCAGTTCTTAAAAACAAAGGTCCATCATATGGAGAGAAAAAATAATAACGAAAAGAGAAAAGGAGGAAGCATTAAAAACAAGAAGAGTAAAACAACAATGCTTATGTTGTAGACACAGGCGTGTGCCGCTGCCAAGTAGATGATATGTAATTGTTGTCTGATGTAAATAGGCGGCCCAATAACAAACTATGTCTTTTAACTGTGATAAGTTTATAGCTGATATCAGCCTACTTGTGAAAATTCCCCATTCTGTAGTGTGTTTTGGCCAGTAAGGAAGAAAATCTCAACATTAAACTCTGGGAATGTTTCCCTTGCAAAGAAAAAGTGCGAACAATAGCTCTGGTTTGTGTTACTGGTAATAGGCGACCTTGCTAACCCCGCAGCTCCCACGTTAATTCTCATAGGGTATAAAAAAAACCTGTACAGCTCACTAGGAAAAGTAGCCAAATGTAAATTCTGGCAGACATGTAAAGAATCGTATGCAGAAGTACTTTATTCTAAGACGGGGGTTACAGCTAGAAGCACATGTTTCTGAAGTAGTGGTAAGTAGTATGATATGTATGGTGGTAAAACAGGGTCAAGATCCAGTTAGAAAAACGTCACTTCCGGAAGGTGAAATACGTCACATCCGGAAAAATAAAGATAAGGTTTAAAAAACGTCACTTCTGGGAAAATGGCTGATACAGACCAGCATCCCAAACCCAAACATCCCGTCTTACTTATTTTTATTGACGACAGTTTTTTCCCTGTTCACCCCTTTCATTTACCCTAGCTATGTTTTACCAGTCATTTTCTGTAGGTCTTCATGCCACTTAAAAAAAAACTTAAGCAAATGCATGTCAAAATTAAAAAAAAAAGAATTTCAAGACTTGATGAGAGAAGAAATGGATATTAAAAAGGAAGGAAGAAGTCAGAAATAAAGGAGAATGAGGTGACCGGCCTCAAGGGCAGTTTTCAGGGCACAGTAAGTGTGCCGTTAATTCAAACAGATTAGATTTTTTTTAGAAAATGTGTAATGACGGTGCTGAAACAATTTCATTAGAAAGCGAGTTCCAAACTGGAACAACTATCAGACCAAAAAAATGCTGTCCTCCATTTCAGGTTGTACCTGGGATTTAAGAGCCTAAGGTGATTTTCCTGGGTTCGACTCTCAGTACTACAATCAATAAGCAATAAATCAACCGGGATTAAACAGTGAATTCTTTTGAAACTAAGGATGAGATCAACCATCAGATGTCTACATTAGAGGGTGTCGAGTTTGAGTATTTCCAGTCACTCGCAATAAAGTTTCATACCTAGTCCAGAACATTTTTTTAGTGTATCTCCTCTGGACCGCTTCAATTTTGTCAGTTTCTTAAAAGTCTTGGTGATCAGATTTGGCTTGCATTCTCCAGAACGGGGAGAACACAGACTTTAAGGGCCAAATTTGGGTTTTGGGGTATCCGAGTTAAACTAGCATTTAAAATTGCAGCCATAGCGGCAATGTGACAACAACGTGCATAACCATCAACCTTTATTATTTGACCGGACAGACAGCCTTTGACCCAAAAATAAAAAATACAGACAACAAGGTGATCTAGTTAAATAACTTACATGGCTTGAAAGTAATACAAACTCCAGTCATTGTGATTAATTCAAATTTGTCGACAAGGTTGGCTTTCTTCTTATCAAAGGACCACTGCAACAATGTAAATCGCAGGTTTTATTAATATATTTTTGACCTGACCATTGCTTAAACCATTCGGTTACTCAACAGTACTCAAATCGAGTAACAATGATTGCAACCGTATTACGCATGCTTATTCTGTACATTAACTCTTTGTATTTATCGTGCATACACACACACACGCACATACATACATATTTTACACACTTTTATAATGCTTACAAAACTACCAGCTTTGCCAATTATTAATTATAATCTGGAGCTCCAAAATTATATTCTTCTACAACTTCATCGTTGGCATGGTTACTCGATTCTGGCATCACACTCACAGGAAAAGGCAAATAAGATATTGCTAATCAAACTTCAACAGAAGTTTAGTAACAACATACCAACTGTAAGGTGGTTTAAAAGCATATTGTTAAGGTATTGCTGCTCGAATCCAGAGTTCCCTTTAGGCAAGAACAGGAAATTTCAACGTTACCCCATCAGTCAAAAACGAAACGTTCGTAACAATGTCTTGGCTTCAATGACCAATGAAAATAATTACCTCGCCACTTAAAACAAGACTTTGGTAACATTACCACACTTGGAACCCAGCAAGGTATTACACTATTACAACATCAAACTTATTAAAATAATAAGTTTAATAAATTATTATTATTATTATTATTATTGTTCGATTATTGCTGTACCTTTTGGAAACAAGGAAATTGGAAATTCTTCCTTCACCTGAAAACTATTATTTCGTTCAGCACTGTGACACAACAGAGAATAGGGTAACAAAACAGATATAGCATGAATTTAACCAAAATTGGGCAGGTGTATTATGCGGCTTAATTTACACTTTTGGTAAAGTGGCTTCCTATACTGTTAGAACATCTTTGTGGGCTTCATTCCGTCCGATGGTTCCATACCTCTCCTGATGGTGCTGTACCAAAAGCACGCATTAATTCGCTTGTAGCAGTCTAGTGTTGCAAAAGCCAAGCTATAAGCATTAAAAAGCCATAATTTTATAAAACTGGTAAGTATGGGCTGCTACGTCCTTTTATGCCAGAGCCTGTAATTTTGGCAATTTAAGAAGCTTTTACTTTGTATGAAGGGAATAGAAATTATAAATAGTAATGATATCACAACCGCCTAGCGTAATAGCAATCATTTGCTCGATCGCGAGTTGTGTTGCGAATTGAAAAGCACTGAGCACTTGTCCAAGGTGTTTTTATCAGCTTGGGATTGCAACAAGTAATCAAAATCAAATTATTGACACTTAACACTAGGCTCTAGTGCTATATGATATGAGACATAGGTTCTTTTTCTGTGTGTAATGTACGATTAGCATAGTGTGATAAAAAAAAACCCACATTTGGTGTCGAAAATTTTGGAATTTGATATGTTTACATTAAATGTCGAAGTAGAGACCACTGACTGGACAGTTTTTAGCTTTACATTTGAATACTAACGGAAAACACCGAAAACACGGTGTTGTTTTATGTTGAGAGAAAAAACAAGAAACTCTTACCGCTGTTATATCATATTCCAAACTGTCATATACAAGTTGTGTCATATTCCACAATGTGCTTATACTCATGTTTGTTTTCTTCAGTAACTCTGTTGATGTTTTGTACGATATGTTACCAAAACGATCCATCAGTCCTGGCGGCCAAACAGATGGGATTCTTCCTTCCTCATCCGTATTGCAGAAAGTAACAAGAGGGGATGATACAACATTATTTCTATGCTGTCTGATACTTACTATTGTTGGATTTGAAAGATAAAGTTGCAGACTCATAACACATTGAGTTACGAAGGCGATAAATAATGATAACCATAAGATTCCCCAAAACAATCGTTTGGGGATAGACATGTTTGGGTCACATGCATTATTCAAACCATGCAACCCCAAATCTTTCAAATTGCGAGAAAGGTAATTGGTATTATACCCCAATAGATGTCGTGGATGTTCTTGGAACCTTTCTGGAGCTTTGAAGCACAGTTTAGTTTCTGAAGATGTCTTTCTTCGGTAAATTATTTTCCTTCTGTTCATTATGTGTGACAATGGTCGAGAGTTCTTTAATATGCCAGCAGAGGTCTTTAAAGTTCTTCGAGGCATCTGGCCTACAAGGAAATTGATCAGGTATGTATTGCAGCATCTTTTACACTTGTGCAAATATTAAGTGTGTGTGGCAGAATTAAAACTTTCCGTTTCATTTCAAGATAGTGCCTTATCAAACATCTAACATTTTATCATGACACAATCATCACATTATTTACAATCCTAAATGGATATGTAATAATTTCCTCACTAAATACCAATTCTGTCAAATGGGTGCCTAACAGAAGAACAGTCAATTGAAATAATCCGAATACTTCAGCAATTACTATAAGTGGTATTGCAGTTCAAGCGTTATGTCTACTTAATCAGGGCTTAGGGTTCATCATTTCCTTATATATGGCTCCATTCACATTAAACATCGATGAGATTGAAAACTCATTTTGGGGATATTTAAACATTATACTTGGTAGGCCTTAAAACCTCCGTTTAAAGTTAATATGTTTGAAACTTTTCACCTTTGCGTCATAGATCAAACGGTCATGTAAATGAGTCTCCAAGCCCACCCAGGTTTCGTTGTGATTAGCGATCTTACCTGCAAGTGGTAACTCCTTGTTTCTTAACCCTGTAAAAGCAATTCGTTGGAAAAAGTTTGGTTAGTCAGTTACATTAATACATACAAGTTTGAGGACGTTAATAAGTACCAGTAACAACCTTGCTTTCCCCTTCCTTACATTTTAAAAGGAATGTAGATTTAGTCTATGAAATAATTTGTCAGTTAACAATTTTGACGTATATTGCAAATGGAAATGGGTTGAATTTTTACTTTCAGTTAAATATCCTTAACTGGTATAAAAAGTCATCAAGTTTCCAAATATGATCGGCATTTGAAGGTAGTGATATCAATCAGCCAGGGAAAGGTCACCAAGGTTAATCCTATTAGCCAAATTATTCACCCCAACTAACAGTTCGAAAGTGGAATGAAAACTACAACATTGATACTTGTGGTAGCAATCTTCGAGTTTTTATTTAACGTCCAAAGTATTATTCTGTGCGATTAACTTGGCAAATAAGATTAACTTTGGCGGCCTTGCCCTGGTTGGATGATATCACTACCTCTAAAGGCCGATCCTTTTAGGAAACTTGGTGGCTTTTTATACCAGTTTCGGTTTTTGGTGGTTATGACAACTTTCATAGGACTGTGAACATACAGAAAGTTACACCATCTTATCTCATCTCTTGCCTTTTTCTAGAGGAATTTTATGTCTATAAATTTTTAAGTTTATAATTTTCAAATTTGCCAGCGCCCAATTTGCCCTTAGATGAGCCAAACTGAAACGGCTTGGTTTATTGTATACCCATGCTACAAATGTTTACGTTTCTTCAATTCCATTTTTGCACAAACTGGCTAACAAACGCTAAATTAGTTTGCTTCGTTCACTCAATCAGGGCATCCCATTCAGTTGCTTTGTTTATCCCTGAACCTTCCTCTACCTTTTACAAGATTTCGGCAGCATTAGGATTTATTTTCGGCATGATAGGATATGCTTTTGGTTTCATATGTAACGTAGAACTGCGAACATACTACAGGTCACACCAGCTTATATTCCTCTCTATAGTTTTTCTCAGGAATTTTACGTCTGTAAATAGCCCTTAAATCAGCAAAATTGACATTTTTTTCGTTTGCTTTCTTTATTCACATATCATCATTACATGCAGAAATCACTGAAGGTAACTGATACTAAAAGATTACACCGTGAAGCATTTTTTTTTTTTTTGGTTATTAGAAAAATCCCAGTTTGCACGTGGATGCTCGTATTGTTTCGTAACCATCATCTAACGTGCCTCTCTTTATTCTTATGCAATACACGGCAAGTTAAAATCTGCGTATTTTGTCCTTTATTACTGTTCAGTTTTTAGTTCGTCCAGGTTTTTACAATAAATCTAAATACCAGTTTTGATTGTTCAAGCCATTGTTGCTTGAAATCTTTGGGTACTACATCGAAAAGAAGATTAAATTCCCTGGTAGCGAATTTCATAAACGTCCCACGAATTTGTCTTGACTCTTACAAGCCCCAAACTAACAAACGGACCAAGTTCAGATCACCATGCATTCGTGTAAAAAGTTTAAATGCATAGGCTTTTCCAAGTTTACGCTAGCAATGAGAAAAAAGTCTTTGGAATTTTACATGGAAAAAAACCTGACTAGCCAGTTAGCTAACTAGCAGCTTAGCTATCCAGTATGACAAAAAATACGTTATCGATGCATCTTTCTCTCTATGGATAATGGACACTCATGCGTCATATAGTTTTTGTTTACCCGTGATCCTTTTCCTTACATTTTCTATAATTTGGAAGATTACGGCCGTATTGGAATGTATCCTCAACACGATAAAATATGATTTTAGTTGCTTTCATTTATCAGACACATGTCTGCTAGTGAAGCCACCTTTTTTTTTAAATCAACAATCAATCTTTTAACAATCGGGTGTCTACAATTGAAAGTCTACAATCGGATGATCTATACTTTCACTTGATGGTGACGCACTAGCATGTGTCTAGATCAAATGTCAGAGCTGATTGACATTTTTTTAAGCATGCTTTGTCTCTATTCACTTAAACCATTTTAATACTTACCAAAATCCGTAAACTTAGAAGGCCAGTTTCGACATGTACCCTGCATTTTACAGGGGACTGTGGTATTGCAGTAGAAATTAACTGAATATATTTATTCCAAAAATACGAGCGTATATGAACAGTAAATAGAATGATGCAAAATTATCTCGTTGACTGCTTTTAACCAAGAGTTTAATCAATGACGAATTTTGCTGGCATACTCATAAAACGAGATGGCGTATGATTAATTGCCAGTGTCATAAGCAACACACACTTTGACTGAAAGTGTGTCAGCAATTTCATAATTTTAATACAAATGCCTTTGAATGCCGATAAGTCATTTTGTTATACACGGAAGTCATTCTGTTATACACGGAAGTCATAGCTGGTTATAGCAAGAAGGCAGTGGCAGTTGGGAGGGGAGGACAGGGTTGGAAGTACACAAGTAGTAGGTTAGGTTTAAACAGGACGGAAACTCAACGGCTCAACAAGAGTTAAATATTTATAGATGCAAACCTATTTACGTTGCCTTTTGGACTTTCAGAATGCCTGAGCGGGGAATTGAACCCACGACCATTGAAACCAAAGGCTGAGGTCCTACAGCTGAGCCATACTATCATGGCCAAAAGTAAACGTTCATAGACAGCATTTAATACGTGCGTATGCCACAAACCAATTGAAAAGTGAAATGAATGGAACAGAAATCAAACGTGAAATAAGACTTAAACAGGACGGAAAGCCGAAGGTTCAACAAGAGTTAAATAAATACGGGTGCGAACCTACGTATGTCAGTATGGCTCGGCGGTAGGACCTCGGCCTTTGGTTTCAAAGGTCGTGGGTTCGATTCCCCGCTCAGGCTGCCTGACATGTAAGTCCAAAAGGCAATGGAAATAGGTTTGCATCTGTTTTATTTACTTGATTCGGTAACGTATAAGTGAATGTGAATGGATGCTATAAATCCTATCCACCAAGAGCCTCCATCTCTGCCTCCTAAAATGTTTTTCCAGGTTTTCATCAACCATTCTCAAGCATGACTGACTCCATTTTCAAACATATTTATTTCATGTTAAGCCAAATTCAAATTGAAGCCCCATACAAGTGCCAACACACTGGCGAATCTCATACAAGTTTGCACCCGCTCGAGAATAAGTTCTCAATGTTAAATTCAATTTCATTAGTTAACGTTACCAAATGGTCTGGTTGACTAGCCATCAGTTTGATGTCGGTGCGACTTACACCACACTATTCCTTTCACATGAGTGGTGCGCTTTGGCTTCTTCATTGTTATATTTTGTATATAGCAGCTAAGTGAAGTTATTACTGTCGAGAGATCCCAAGAAAGAATTAATTTGTGAGTGGCAGGGACGCTTTTGGATAATAGTCAAAAATTCAACAAATCACGATAGTTGTTCCTCCATTATCAAAATACAGAAATGGAAATAAAATTGAAATTGCACTTCTGTAAAGGCTTCTGTGGTTACCCACTCTCCGTCACTTACATGATACGATACCGTAATGTACCCAAGACAACTTAACCCTCGTTTTACAGCAGCTAGGCTACAGGTGGCAGCACGACTTTTGTGATAAGCTGCTAGACAGGTAACGAGTACAATTACTGCAAACTGAATTGAAAACATCTTGAGAACTGATAGCCTTATCGGTCGTGCAGCTCTGATTTTAAGAATGTAGTTTTAAGTGTATGTTGAGAGTGCGATGTGTCAGAGTGTGATTTATTCGTTTGGCTCTGGTACATAAAGAGAAAAAAAAATTAAAATTAAGAAACGTGTACAATGGATTACAATTTATAACAACCTATTCTTGTGTAATGTGATTTTATCATATCGTACACATTTTTTTTATAGAAATTTCATTTGTTCATTATATGCCACAGAAATCAAAGGATTTCGTAATATTATTAAGCCAACACACATAGAAACAAAATATTTGTACATTCAATTAACAAATGAGTGAAGCAGTATTTAGCCAGAAATATCCTGTTTCTTTAACCTCAAAGAAACCTCTTTTTTAATTCGTAGGCCATTCCAGAGTTACGGGACCCTGAACGATCAGTTTTATTCAATGTAATTAAGGAACAATACCAATCAGCAAACGCCAGCTGCAAGACATTGAGTATACAATTGTGGGGCAATATCTCGGTGGAGCTTAGGTATGGTTTGAGCGTTTCCCACCTGGAACTGGTGCACTGGGAGGGCGCCTTTTACCTGCTATTTTCGCAATTTTGTTATATATTTTATAATTTAAGTTTGAATTACCAGGGTTATATTTTGTGAAACGATAATATTGTAGCAAACATCGTTTCTCTGGTTTAATGTAGTAATTGAAATTGTATTTGTTATTTGTGTTGAAATAAGGTATGTAAATATTAACTCTAAAACGAGGCTGTACGTCTCCTTAAAAAGAGGAAGTAACACATGATCTTGAGCAATGCCTGTCCTACTTACAAGCAATGTTCCTGAGTACTGGTAACGTTATCTTCTCCGTTTGTGTTTGCCGGCGTGCTGGCCGCCTGCCTGTCAACAAAGCCAGTCCGTCTTATGGAAAAATCGTCAATACTCAGGTTGTACTTTCAAATTTTAATATTTTGGTTTATTAATGTCTGAACCTTGTTTCCTTCAGTTGCCTTATGAATGTTTGACGTCCACGTAATTTAACACTCATATGCTGGTAGCCAGTGAGTAATGAACTTGTCCGTTTGCTGTTTGAGAAAAGCCAATTTGCATGCGTAATTTGGCGCACTCAGTCCGTAATAATCGCCATTGTGATTTTCATTGGAAATCTCATCAAATGTGTAAAAGTAAGTTCATTTAATGGATGCATTTGGATTTACTAATGTTTGTTCAATCCCGGAATATCAAGTTAACAGTATGCTTTTTGAGTTGCATTTTTCGTAGTGGACTTTCCGTCGCTTAGTGAGAGTAATGCAGGAAAGCCTCGTCGATATTCCATAAAGAGCAGCAATTCAGTGGGCTTATGGCTTAACCAAGAAAAGGTTTTTGTGTCAAGAAAATATTCCGTAACATGACGTCACACCATAATTATTTTGTACGCAAGTGTTATTTGCGGTTCACTGGTGGGTCAGTGAAATCTTCCATTTGTGCACCAAACCGGATTTCAAGAAATGTGAATCATGAGTTCAGAATATTTTAAAACAGAGGTGTTATAATATGTAATTATTTATTAGAGTATACTTTTGTACAAATATATTTTATAATTTATTTATAATAAATGTTCAACCTTTAATACTTCCAGTTGCTCAAAGTTATATTATCCTTTAACCAAGTGTATTTACTAAATTCAATTGTGTGTCGCGTAGTTTAGGGCTTTAAACCTTGTTTTAGTCTAACGCTCCCTTTGAAAACAGAATTCACGCAACACACAATAAAGAAATACTAAAAATGCTGGTGAGCCAACAATTATTCACCAGCCTTATCCTTGTTACGAAGTAATTTATTAATTCCAATTTTTAGTCGACATTACTCCACGCCATAATAAAAGGTACACGGATTACAAACAAAAGCATCAAGTTTCCCGAAAAAAAAACGGTTACGTGATTGAAGTTTCACTTTAATTGTTAAAATGTACACGGATACAAATTGATGATTTTTTAATATAAACAATCAAATGTACAAGTCAGAAAATGACATCTGTTTAAGTGTCTTGTGCTTTAAGAATATTTTTCATTCGTAAAGCTAAACAGACTTAAGCAGATGCAATTCTCGCAATTCTACATTTGATTATTTAAATGAAAAATTCATAATTTTTTATCCGTGTACATTTTAACAAGTAAAATGAAACTTCAATCATATAGCCATTTATTTTTAGCAGCACACTTGACCCTTTTGTTTGTAATTTAGCTTTAAGGTTTGTTCTCATTCAAAAGAAATCGGTAGTCTAAAACCCTAACCACATTGCTATCGGTTGTAGCCACACTTCCGACGAACAACTAACTTTCTGGTTCGGGGCATTTATCCTTGGCGTGTATTTCTTGCTTCCAACACATGGAAGACTCGAGTTTCAGCAAAAAATTTCGTGTAATTTGATGCGATGGGATTCACCGACTGGTAATTACCTTTTAATCAATAACATGAGCATACCTCCTGGCACAGTTTGTCACCAGATTCATTACAACGGGTCTATTTATAATTAGTCCATCTGCTGTGCTTTGATATCGTCACAACCTGAACGTTGGTCCCCGAACCATCGACGCGCCATTAAGCCTCATCTCCCCCCCCCCCCCCCGAACCATCATTGAATTCGTTTGTCAGTATTTCTTGCCATATGGGGGCTCAAGAGTCCGATCATTGAATCGTTTGAAACCTCTCTTCATTATTTAATGCATAAATATTATTTATATACGTCTCACCACTTCGCCATTCTCATCAATAGCAACCGTGCATATTGTATTATTCATTGTGTATTAGTGTATTGTGCTCACAAGCCCAGTCTTTAATGCAGACTGCTTGCTTCATTTACTCTTTACCTTGTAATTTCTTCTTTATGGTGTACGTGATCTTGTATTATTTCTAGTGTGGAGGCCAAGAAGAGTTATTTCTAGTGTGGAGGCCACGCACTCCTTATATGTATGTTTGTGACCTCTAGGTCACCACTGAGCTACTTAGCTCGGCTGGAGCCTGTAGCCAGAACCCACCCCGGTAGCGCAGTGGTTAGAGCGCCTGGCTAGTAAACGGGAAGTCCTGGGTTCGAGTCCCAGTCGGGGAAGTTGTCTTTTCTTTCTTTCTCAAATTAGAACATTGTGTTTCCTCACAAGGCCATTCTTTAATGCAGACTGCTTGCTTCATTTACCCTTTACCTTGTGATTTCTTCTTTATTTATTGCTTCTGCTTTGAATGCATACCAACGATCACTTCAGTATAATATTGAAATGGAGAATATTCATAACAAACCTCAAGCCTTATAACAATTACCACAGCATGTAAACTTTGGAGAATTAGCCTTTCTTGACCTTTCACCTTCTGTGGTATCAATGACCAATGCGCAACCACACATTACATTAAGGATATACTGACCACCCGTACCTTGTCGTTCACTTTTTCTTATCCCCCACTCCGGTCCTAACAGGGATCTTTAAGGGAGAAATTATCAGAAGTTTCTCTCACTGCACGTAAGAATGACCGCTAGCAGGAAGCCCTCAGAATTTACAATACCAACAAAACGGGTAGCCACTCCCACTCATCTCCAGAACTATTGCAATGACAAGCTAAATAAGGAACCTTTACTGCCTTGCCAAGATACTGAGAAGAGGGATGCCATTGCTTTGACTGCCATCCCTTATCTGTCTGTTATACCTGAGAACGAGTGAATTACATTTACGCTACTGCAGGAGTACGTGTCATCTCTCGACCTCTCCGTACTGTATGTAGTGCGACAGCCTACAGAATTTCAACAAAAACAGTATCATGGATTCTGCAATCCCGGTACGTTAAATATAGGTATTTCAGAAGAGGAACTCGTACAACAGAACCAAAAGCGGGGGGAGGGGGGTAGCAGTTTATGCAATCCAATGTAAAACATGCAAAGGACGTGCAATTTATGACGGTGAAAGTAAGCATTTCCTAGCCCAGCGTCTTATTGACAACAGCGACACAGTATCAAAGCCAAGAAGAAAGTAATGCCTTTGCCTGATAATTATTATGTTGAAGCTGGGCACATACCAGTCCAGATTACAATCACACATCAGTCACCCTCTACGAAACATTATTCTATTGTGGATAAATGGATTGATCTTTTTAAAAAAAGATCAACCAGTTTATTACGATAAGAAGATACAGAAGGCTACCACCTTACAGCCGAAATGGTGTTTCATAGTGGTTGAGTAGAAATGAATGTCACCTAAAACTCGTACTGATCTTTGGTTGCAAGTGCGAAATGTCTAACTCGGCATAAGTGGTGTTCCTCATGGCAGTGTATCAAAGCCGCTACTTTTTATACTTTAAAAAAAAAAAAGAATTGTGTAGTAATTCTACTGATGCATGCTACGATAAATTTCCCCGATGATAATGAAATGCATGGTAGCGTTGTTGATGGTGCTTCTTATTATGGATTAACTTCAGCGACTACTTAAATATTAAATGGAGTATACTCGTAGCAACTGCCAATTGTTCAAAGAAATGTTGTTTGTTCCTTAACGACAGACTTAATATTAAATGGGATTACTCTCTCTCTCTCTCTCTCTCTCTCTCCCTGGGTCAGTTCTGCACCACATCGATGCTGTAAAATATCTTGGTGTTTGGTTTTCTTCGAAATCGAAGTGGTCGTTCATTGTAGCTATCTTAACAGCACGGTAAACCAGCACTTCCTGAATTAAGAGATTGTTTACCTCTGGGGATGTAAGACGCTGGTGCGTTCCTTTAAGGTGAATGTCGTCTCCAGAATTGACCCTCTTAGAAATTAATACTTTTAATACTAGATTACCTTTTATGAAAGAAGATGAATCCGTCCGTCTTTGTTAATCAGATGAAGATCTTCGACAAATGATGTTGGCCTCTTCATTTGCTGTTGACTTGATGCTGGATGACTACCGATTTTGCAAATGCCACCAGCCTTGCCGAAATATGGTTTACTCTGAATAATACTTTGACGCCATTGAGAGTACGCCATTTTTCGGCAAGTCTGGTGGCATTTCCAATTCGGTTGTCATCCACCATCAATTCAGCAGCAGATGAAGAGACCTATATCATTTGTCGAAGATCTTCAGCTGAGCAAAGATGGACGGATTCATCTTTTTTCATAAAGAGTAATCCAGTTTTTAAAATATCAATTCCTTAGAGGGGTAATTCAGGAGATCACATACACCTTTACGGAACACACCAGCGTCTTGAATCCTCAGAGGTAAACAACCTCTTAATTCAGGCAGATCTCCAGAGGTAAACAACCACTTAATTCAGACAGCATGCTGGTTTGCCGTGCTGCCAAAGAACGACCATATCGAATTCGAAGAAAACCTAACACCAAGATATTTTACAGCGTCGATGTGATGTAGAACTCAAACAGGGAGAGAGAGAGTGAGAGAGAGTAATCCCATTTAATATTAAGTCTGTCGTTCAGGAACAAACAAACATTTCTTTGAGCAATTTTTAGTTCCCACGAGTATGCTGCATTTAAAAGTTAAGTAGTCGCAGAAGTTAGGCCGTAATAAGAAGCATCGTCAACAACGCTACCATGCATTTCAATGTCATCGGGAAATTTACTGAAGAGTGCATTAGCAGAGTTACCGGATAATCATTAAAAAAAAAGAATACAAAGTAGCGGACCCGATACACTGCCATGCGGAACACCACTTAAGCCGAGTTAGCCATTTTGTACCTGCAAACAAAGATCAGTACGAATTTTAGATTACATTTATCGCGAAGTTTTCCCACTGGTTGGTGCACCTTGCTGCATCCGAGTTTGTTTAGAATGAGGCCATAGTAGGGCGTGTGCCTTGCAGGTAGTCGGACACAGGCTGCTGAGCCATGGCTTGAATGCTCGATCGTGGAATGATGGGCTTTGGTGGAGCAACGTGGAATGATGGGCTCTGGTGGGGCGATATATCTGTAGCCAAGCATGTTTGGATGGGTGTTGTATAGCACTTTTTGACTTGTCTTTGCCTGCCTGTGTATATGGATATATGTGTGTGTATTATAAAAAATAAATGTTGAATGTGCTTTCAGTGATTATTATTTCTTTTAGTACTTAAACCATTAAGTTGTGTTTGTTATTGTTTCTGAAGTCTCCTATTATGGTACTTGTCAATAATAGTACTTGTCAACAAATATTGTGTTCAATATTACTTTTTCATTATACGTATCATGTGCTATTCTATGGTACTTGTCTTATACGGCACACACAAGTTCACCATGAACTTCGAGCCATCGTAATAAACTACTTATTATTATTACTCAACCACCATGGAACACCATTTCGGCTTTAAGACGTAGCAGCCCTAGTACCATAATAAACTGGATGATAACTGAATCATCGTAGCTATGTCTACAAAATTTGACTATTATCAGAGTAAATTGTTCTGTTGATAATAACTGGCTAATTTTTGACACAGATGTTCTGTTATTTTTGTCCCTAAACAATTCTGTTGAGTGCAAATCCAACTTTAAAAAACTGAATGCAAACAAACCGATTATGAAATGTTACAGATTTTACTTGGTCAATTCGACTGGGTAATGCACATGGATAAGGCTGCCAATGTTGACCAATTCTGGAATACTTTTCAAAATATTCTAAATGGGGCAATAAATATTTGCAGCAAACTAAAATATGTCAGTCTTTCTGCTTCAAAGACACCATATTTTTATATAAGGAAATTAATGACTCGTAAATTACAACTATGGCGCACATACCAAAAAAAAAAACTGATGGACACAAAAGATTATACAACGAGCATCGACATAAGCTTGCGGAAGTCGTAAAAAAATGCAGAGATAGAAAGGGAAAATAATATCATAAATGAAGGTACACCATGCAGCACTATTCCATTATGCCAATAAATATACAAGTCTACAAAGGGTGATACCACCCATCGTATAAAGATAAACTTGTCTGTTGCGATTCAGAAAGGGCAAACGTATTAAATGAAATCTTTAGTGGGAATTTTGTTGTCGACAATCTTTTGATTCCAACTCGGATCTTGAGCAAGGGCCCCAGCGTTATTTAAGTAGATTTTACCATAGCTGAAGTGTATAACATTTTGAAAACTCTTAAAACTAGTAGGGCAATTGGACCAGATAGACACTCGGCTGCTTTTTATAGAGATTTTTCCCACGAGCTTAGAGTGCCTCTTTTTATAATTTTAAGTTGCTCAATTTAAGCGGGCACACTTCCAAAGTGTTGGAAGATGGTACGTTTGGTCCCAGTTTTTAAAAAAAAGAGTGCTGAAGATCCAGTAAACCACAGCCCTATTTCCCTCACATGCGTCCCATGTCGAGTTTTGGAGCGAATTATCCAAAATTGCCTTATGGTATTCTTAACGGTGCATCAGCTCTTACCTGGTGACCGATATGGTTTCCGTCCCAGAGAATGAACTACACTCCAGCTTCTAAATTTTTTGGAGGACTGGTATTTTGCGCTCGACCTTGAATCCCAACTGACCTAATCTTGATTGACTTTGCCAAGGCCTTTGACTCCGCGGTACATGATAAGGTAAGCTTCAAACTTTACAATATCGGTATTCAAGAACAAGTCTTGGGTTGGATCTCAAATTTTCCCGCCCAAAAAAAAAAACAGATGGTTTACGTCGGGAAGTCCATTTTGAGCGTGATCACTGTAACTAGTGGGGTACCGCAGGGATCAGTCTTCGGCCCTTTTCTGGTCCTGATTTTTGTTGCCGATTTCAACACTTTTGACAACTCAAGTAAAATGTCTAAGTATGCCGATGATGTTACACTGTACAAATGTGTAATATACACTGACGACCATTTAATTTTACATAATGAACTGACCCGTATTAAGACTTGGTCAACCGACTGGCAACTACCAGTAAATGTAAATAAATGTTTTTTTCCGTGCACCTAGGTAAGCATAATCTGTGTATGTCTTACGGAATGGACAACACAGTCCTGCGTGATATAGGCATATTTAAAAACATAGGCATCTGGATGACCAGTGATCTGTGTGTCTCAGTACCCTGTAATTACGTTGTCGCAAATGCAAAGAAAATGTCCTACCTTATCAGACGGTGCTTTGTTTCGAGAGACCCTAAAACTCTTCTTTGGCCCTTCAAGGTCTTTGTACGCCCTTTAATGGAGTATGCCAGTCCTGCTTGTTCACCTTTTTTGATTAAGGACATCCAATACATTGAGTCGATACAACGAAATTTTACTAAATACTTATCAGGTTTTTAAAAGTATTCTTACATGGAACGTATACGACTTCTAAAATTAAAGTCTCTTAAAATGCGCCGCCTGAAAGCAGATTTAAACCTTACTTATTCTATACTGCACACCCACCTGGACACCGAAGTCGAAAGACTTTTGCACTTACCCACAATACTTGCACTGGGGGAAATTCATTTAAATTGGCTATGAATAAGTACCACAGGGAACCGTACCTTCACAATCATTTTTTCACTAACCGCGTTGTCCCAGTTTGGAATCTCTTGCAATCGGCAGTTGCCACCTTGCCATCATTGACACATTTTAAAAATGACGTAAATTCACTGAACCTTTCAGATCTTATGAGATGTTTTTTCAGTGTGTTGTAAAGGTGATTTTATTGTGCATGTTGTATTTTTATTGTTTTGACTTAGGCCAGCTGAACTGCAGCATGTTTGTTCTTGTAAATGTAATTGGACTGGAGTAAGTGGATGAACGTTCCCCCTTCCTTGTCATTTACAGATTTTAACTGTAAAAAGTTCATTATTATTAATATAAATTCCGGGTAAGTGGAATCAACGACAGTTCTCAACATTCAACGGGCAATCATCGCACACTCCAAGTTGAAAGTAAACGGCGACATTCATTCTCCAAGTCTCTGTTTAAAATCACCTCTTACTAGCCTAAACAAATAAGAAATCAGAGTTTGTAAAACTGCTACAATGCTTAATATCGACATGCCTAGATACAAGCCGAGCGCTCCACCAATATCAGCAAAGAAATTGGTTGTCCCATAACTGTATTCTTCACTAATAGTTTGATAGTGACATTTTGGAAATGCGACGAATATCTCGAACATCTTTGTAGTATTGTCCATTATAAAGTATTCCTCAGAGTAAACCATTTTTCGGCATGGTTGGTGGCATTTGCAAAATCGGTTGTCATCCAGCATCAAGTCAGTGGCAGATGAAGAGGCCAACATCATTTGTCGAAGATCTTCAGCTGATTCACAGGGAGGAATAGATGAATCTTCTCTCATAAAAGGTAACCTAGTATGAAAAATATCATAATTTTTTCGAGGGACATTTCAAATATTTTTTTATTTTTATACTACAATAATTTACATTTTTTATAATCTCTTAAATAGAAGTTAGCAATGCGTAATAATCTGATGCAGCTTTTGAGTAAGCCTCTACAGTTTAGTAAAAAAAATAATAATCTACACTAGTAAAAATTAGCTAAATAGCGTCACTTGCCTGCACAGCCGGTGAAGCTTGCTCTCAGATCGAATCAGTTTTTCGAAGCAGTTAGCTTCACATTGGAAATATTCGGCCTCAGAAATGCATGGTTTGTTCCAACTATTTACGTGCGTTTCCTGTAAATAATACAAGTACGGCAATTCTAATGACCAGAGTTAATATTTAAATCTGAATTGTTCATGTTTTCTGAGATCAGCTTCGAAATTTTGTGAAGCAATAATTCCCTTATTATTCATGGACCCGAGCAAGACCGCTTTACTACGTTTTGTGGTAGGTGCTTATTGCAGGTAATATTCCAGAAAATGTTCTGAGGGTTTTATCTTTTGGCAATACTTTTATCACCTATATTTCTGAAATTTGCAATTTATTTCTGAATCTAATTTTATTGAAGTGATGATGCATGAATGCAAACGTGGCATTATTGTTAGGTTGAATAAGTAATTTCTTCATACTGTTTGTTCGTTTTCGTAATTAAATTTGGAGATCTTATTTTGATTATGTTTGATGCATTTCGACTTATGGTATATAAAAGCACGGACGATTTCCAAATTTGAAACAATTTCGATCAACGAAAAATGCAGTTAGAGATTCAAAATATGCATAATTCCAAAATATTTAGCATACTGACTACAGTGAACATTTTGTTTAAAACTGCATACCTCACCAATTCGTCACTTTCCACACAGTGAACGACTCAAACAGCTTAGTATTCATTCACTTCGTGACAGGTTTCACAGGGGGTGATCATAGTCTTACCAATCAGATATTGTCGGGTCCCTTGTGTATTAGCCCTTCCTGTTTTTTACTCGCAATTTCAACTGCAACCGGGGCCACAGCTTTAAATTGCAGGGTTTTGTTTCTAGACTTAACTGCCGACAATTCTTCTTCACTGAAAGGACTGTTTGTCCTTGGAACTCCCTTCCATAGCGCATTGTTTCGGCGTCTTCTGTTAACAGCTTCAAGGGTCGTCATGACCATTGGCAGCACTGATTTGCTTCGGGAAGCTTAGGAGAGTTGAGTGCTTTACAAGCCTTTGCGTTACACCATCATCTATCTAATCTAACGTAATCTACACATCCGTAAAATAATTTCTGGTCAAGTAAACAGACAAAAATTACTTTTTTGGAGAATAGCATTTAACAAACACCTATACTAGCCAACGGTATATTAATGTCAATTCAAATTCGTTTTAACACAGGCCTAGAATTAAAATTTCAATGTGTCTTTTTAAACTTTGTCCGTACAAATTTGTCATCATGCAAAATGTGAATGTCGTCGTTGTACACTCATCAAATTGCATCAGCAAGCAGACAACGTATCGTCTTCAAAGAATAATTTTTGAACTTGTTTAAAGAATAATCCGATGCTGAAAAATCTTCAAATTGCTTTTTTCGTCTATCTCAATTCTTATATTGATCACAATTCGTCCGCCACTTGTCTGCCCCCC
>JAHWFP010044651.1:0-10131 GCA_023313725.1 Lithobius niger | reverse complement strand
TTTAAAAGTTTTGCTTTGTGTATTCCTTTGCTTGCTGCGAGAGAGAACTCGATAGGCCTAGCTAGATGCTGCAATGCTAATTTGGTGGCAACCGGCCTTTAAGGACGAAATTAATTATGTGATGGTTTTAAAAACTGACCACGAAAAGTGAGTGGTCATTGATTTTTGTAGGGAAAGGATTGATATGGAAGAAGGAAAGAAATAAATGGGAAACGGCCACGTCAACACACAGGTCATGAGTACCCATTCAAAAAAAAAATTCCACCTAATTTAAGTCAATGGTACGCAAACAGCTGAAGACCGACAGCAAGCCCTCTGCCCCCTTCTGAATAAATAAACTATTATGCGCGCGGTGTATCTTGAGTCCTGCAAGTATTTTGTGAGTGGCTTCGTCTTCCTGGATGGGGTGGCTTTAATCGATGGCCGCCATTGTTTTTGTAACCATCTTGGATATCAACAAGGCACTCTGCTACTGAAAACGTACAATCGATTATCTGTGTTCGTTCTGCGGAGAACTCGAGATAGGCCGCGAACGCTATAAAACACAGGGACGTAGAGAAAAATGCGCAGCAACGTCGAAGTGCGTAGAAAATAATGCACGTATAGCTCGTCCCGGATTAAAGGGTTAAAACGCCTGGATTGCAGCAACAAAAATATTACAGGACGTTTCGAAAATTTTCTATTGCCGTCGTCAGGCATCCAGTAAAATCACATGGCAAAGCCTCCAAGTCAACTGCTGTTAAATGGAGCACATTAAAACTTTTATAAATATATAAAAAACGAACCATAGTTTCCCCTCTCAAAAGAGGTAGGAAGAATGGCGGAAAAACTACAGCCCGACTCGCTCCTTGGAAAGCTTTGAAACTTTATTTTTCCGTGCGGGTGATTAGTGTCTGATTAGTAATCCCTTGACCCTTGTTTGATCATTTGCAATATCATAAAGGTTGTATTTATTATTTATTATGATTGGATTAAAGTGTTAAATACGAACCTACTTGCATAACACTAAATTGTCATTATGCTAACTATTGAATCAACTATAAAAAAGAATTATTACTTACTAAATATTCGCTATATTTCGTCGCCACGTGAACTCCAGTGGCTTCAATATGGAAGAATGCTTGCTTTCCAGTGCATGGCAATTTCATCACTGCATGATAACCCAACGAAAATTATAAGTAAACAGTATTAAGGTTGTTCTTTACGCATTCACCTACTTCCTGAGAAAAAACACTCTACTTAAATATTGGACGGACACAATACTTAACTTTAATGATGGCTGCACCTTTAATTCTTAAC
The DNA here is from genome assembly GCA_023313725.1 of Lithobius niger. Taxonomy (NCBI): domain Eukaryota; kingdom Metazoa; phylum Arthropoda; class Chilopoda; order Lithobiomorpha; family Lithobiidae; genus Lithobius; species Lithobius niger. The sequence continues at coordinate 8,832 of JAHWFP010044651.1, read as the reverse complement.
TGGTGATTTATTGTTTATGAGTTACAACCATAGGCTACGTGTGACTACATGGCGACATTCATAGGTTTTGTATTTAGACATAGGCTATACGAGTCACATCTGTAGGTTAATATACCTTTAAACTAGATTAGAGTCAATACGAAAAAGACCCACTGATTATTCTAGCCGTAAAAGGTTGTAAGATTTAAAATGTACATGGTTTTATACTTATTTATATTCTCACATCTTCAACCAAAGTCTAATAGCAGAAATGAAGCAACCGCAACGACGATCCCCGGAAGGGGAACAATGAAAACGTGCGAGTGTGTCAATTCTTTGGCTTGAAGTTGAAACTGGGACGTTGTTGCCCTGAAAAGAAGTTGAAACGGGCACATTGTTGCTCGAATAACAATTTGCTCTGCGCGGTCATCGCAAAGGCATGTCTTAAATGACGTCATGTACGAAGGACAGTTATTTTTCGCACGCCACTGGGAGTGGGGAGGGCCTGAACGGGGAATGCCCGTTGGTGGGCCAGTGCTTATGTTACAGCCACTATTTGATTACGACATTGCTTTGCGGAGGGAGAGGATTGACGGAAAGGGGGAGTTTTACACAAAGAAAAATTGACTGTTGCAGTGAACGATCAGGCAGCACCGAGCAAATACTGGGAAACAACCACGGGTCAAACAATTCCCCGGGCGAAGCCGGGTACGATGCTAGTAAGTATATAAGCACAAGTTAATAAGTTTATTTTGGAAGCTTGTCATGTACATTTTCACATCTCACCACGTTTTGTGGCTAGCGACGTAGCAGGGGGACCTTTTGCATTTCCACTGTGGTTGATTAGATCTGTCTGATATTTGTTAGCTGTTATAGTATGTTCTTTTTCTCAATCAGGCTACGTTTATCTAATCAGTCAGGTTACCATATATTTTTCTTTTCCATCTTAATAGCATATAAAAGGACAGGGTAAGTACCCCGTCAAACTACAATGTTGCCGACCCTCTTAATCAGGCTTGTTCGAAGGCTAATGAACTTATTGTATTATTAATACAGTAATCAATATCCAGTAATTATTAATGCAGACTATCAATAGAGTCCTCTAATATATTCTCGTTCGTTACTGAAACTGTTGTGGATATTGATTTTTTTTTCGTTATTGATACTATTATCGGAATTAATGCTGTGTTTGCTACCGATGCTGTTGCTGATATTGATGCTTTTTTATTATTAATACTGGTGCCGATATTGAGGCAGTTTTCCTCGGTGCTACTGTTACCGATACTGATGTTTTTATTACCTATACTGCTGTCGAAACTGATTCTTATCGTTAGTGGTACTATTGCTGACATAGATTTCTTCATTACCGATAGTGTCACCAACACACGCTGTTTTTGTAACCGATATTGTTCCAATATTGACGCTTTTGTTGCCTATACTGTTATTGTTGATGCTTTACATTATTGATACTGCTGAAGACATTGATGCCCGAAGATGCTCGTCAGATCCCCGAAGTTAAGCTGGATTGATACTTGGGTGGGTGACCGCCTGGGAATCTGGCTGTTGCAGACATAGGGCCTTAGGGCTTCGGGCAGATGACCAGGTGTGGTTAACGCTCGTTAAAACCCTTTTTTTTTTACATTGATGCATTGTTGTAACTGACTGCTTCCGATATTGATGCTTTTCGTTACCGATGCTGTTGCTGATATTGATACATTTTTTTATTAGGACTACTGCCGATATCGCTTCTTTTCATTGCCGATGTTATGTTTTTTGTTGCCGATACTGTTGCTGAGTTTGATGCTTTTTTTATTACCAATACTGATACATCTACTGATGATATAGTTTAGTTACTGATACTTATGCTGTTTTCGTAACCAATCCTTTTGTAATATTGATGCTTTTCATCACCGATACTGTTGTGATTAATGCGTTTCCTTATCGAGACTGTTGACTATATTAATGATGTATTGGTACTGATACTGTTGATGATACTGATGCTTTATTGTTACCAATACTGTTGTAGATATTGGTACTTTTTGCCCGATACTGTATCCAGTATTCGTTGCAACTATTTCGTCTACGTTCTAAATTTGAAAAGAAAATCGTATGATAATAGGCAGAATTTCAAAATTACTGTTTAAGTACAATGCGGCCCCCATTTCATAAAATAATGGTATTGATACATTTCCCCACTTTATTTCGTTTCAACTACTTTGTCTGGATTCTTAATTCGAAGAAAACTGGACAATAATGAGCATAATTTCAAAATGGATACCAATGTTTAGGACGGTGCGTATTACATTTTAACAGCATTGATGGGTCATTCGTTGTTTCAGATGGAATAACTATTCCGTCTGAGTTAGGAAATCTGTCTACAATAAACACAAACTTTTCAATGGCCGCATGATTTCAAGATGACAGCCATTACAGATTAATAGCGGCGAACGAAGATTCATTGCATCAGTTGGTATCAACTATTTCGTCTGACTTCTAAATTTGAAGGAAATCGATCAGATGATGGCCAGCATCATTTCTGAATGGCCATCTAATTTCAAGATAGCACCCATTACACATTTATAGCGATGATGGCACATTCATTGTTCCAACTGGTATTAGCTACTTCAACTACTTTCTACATTTGAAGGACGATAAAAAGGATAATTTCAAAACGTCCACCTGACTTCAAGATGACTATGAGGGGATTGAGGTTTTAAGGCTCGTCGACATCTAGGCCTTGAGTGCCATCCTTAGTCACAGTGCAGTAGTCGGGTTGCAACTGAGCCACACAATACACAGATGTTAAACAAACCCCAAATCTAGATCTTATCGTATATCTTATCATAGAGGTTCAATTCGTGGTTTCAGTTGGTAGCAAATATTTTATCCATGCTTTAAATTTGAAGGAAGTTACTGACGAAAATGCAACATTAGAAAATAGCCTCCACCTAGTTGTGCGCATGCGCAACTTACCGAGCTAAGCTTAAAACATACATCAGATGGTAGTTAATGGGTACGGCTTTTGACTCGCATATATACCAGCTAGAAAACTCGACGTATTTGTTACGATTTTCATATTTTAACATCACACTTTATAATTTTTCAGGCTAGTACATTATAATTTTTCTTCGGCGATCTATTGGCATAAATAATATTAATTTTTACCGCATTAGTCTTTTAGTGTTTCGATTCCATGGTAATTATTAGCAAACGATTAAAAATTAGTACAGGAACACACAAAGCGCCATCTCTCGGCGGATTTCAGCAATGCGTAGTTGATGCGGAGAGTTTAAAGGAAGTGCAGCATCGTCTGTAACTTCTTGTTGGAGACAAATAATTTTATGAACTGATAAACTGGTATGCTAATAAAACGTAGCATTACGTTATAAATATTAATAATAACAACACAAAGGATGTTTAGTCCTTTTGTTATTATTTATTTTGAATTGGGATATACTCCAATAAAACAGCCCTCCAACTTTTGTGGATAATACGGCTAAAAGTGTTTTCGCACTCAGCCTGTAACCAGACTAAAACTAACTCATGCTAATTAATTTGAAATTATACCCCTCGCGCTACGCGCTCGGTATATAATTGTAAAATAATTAGCATTCGTTAGTTTTAATGTCATGTTACAGGCTTCGTGCGAAAACAGTAGCCGTATTATCGACAAAAGCTGTGGGGCTATTACTACTGAATATCTACTTTTTAGCTGTGGGTAAAATTCGAAAGAAATAGGAATTACTTCATTATAGGAAAGAAGAAAAAAGGGAAGTCGAATTCATAATTTGATTATTACGAGAAGGTTCCAAAACACGTGACTGGCTACATTTTTATAGTTTCCAACAGCGTAAATGACTTTAACTGTGCCCAAACTACACAAGACAAACATGAAACTTATATATTTAAAAAAAAAAAATTGTTTTAGTAGGTCTTTTTAGTTGTATCATAGTAGTGGTGACCAAAGAACTCAGGTAAAGTATTTTATGGTAGCTCAGTAGCACATTTCTGTACTAATTGAGAGCACTGGGGAGACATCATCCATCAACAACTTCAGTTGACACTGCTTTAGTTATTGCTGGTTTGACGCTCTATGTAAAGCAGTGGAAATCAGCAGTAATTTTAATCGAACGTGGCCCCATTTTCTCAGGTTATCTCTCCTTTAAGGGCAACTGACAAAAGAGAGCGAAGTTTTATTTCACAAAAATGAACTCTGCGCTGGGCGCCGGAATTGTATCGACACGGAGTTACGTTAACTCCGGAACTTTCTTAAATTCTGCCCTCTGTGTTGGACCCGGGATTACAGTAAAAACTCCGGATTCGTGATTTGCTTTAAAAGTATCTGAAACAATCCGGAATTGTGGTAACACGGAGTTACCATAACTCCTGATTTTATTGATGACTAAATAACATCCTGCCTCACTCTCGCTGCGGCTATACATATAAAATCAGATACCGCAACCAAATTAGACAAGAGTTATGGTAATTCCGTGTTACCGCAATTCCGGATTGTTTCAGACACTTTTAAAGAAAATAACGAATCCGGAGTTACTGTTATTCCGGGTCCAACACAGCGGGCAGAATTTAAGAAAATTCCGGAGTTAACGTAACTCCGTGTCGGTACAATTCCGAGTCCCATTTCGCGCGACCTCTCTTGGAACGAGAAGGTTCCGCTGATTTACGTTAATGTGACATTCTGCAGCACAAAATTAAAAAGATAAAAAGAATCGTAGGGTTTGACATATGAACTGAATTACTCTATCAATGATCGTCAATCAAAATATGAAAGAGAAGATGTGCGTTCATTTAGATGTCGTTTTAGATGAATGTCTTTTGTTTTAATCCAACATTAGTTTTGAACAATGTATTTGAATATTTGACTACTATCTTAACAATGTCTTATATTTCAGTCACAAATCACGAAACCCTTTAATTAATTTGGGCTAACCTTGCTTCATATGGATCAAGACTAATACAGAAATATAACGGAGTGCATGCGGAAACTTTGAAATGTGTCAGAGTTTTATTTATGTTTTATTTAATGCTGGTGCACCCAGGTTATCAAGCCTCTAGTACACAAAACAGAAATAAATCAGCTTGTGTGTGGAACTGTTTCAATCAAGGGCATGTGGTTTTTCTCATAAAGGAAATATTTATAGTGTAATTAAGCAGAATTAAAATAGCCGCCTGATTTCAAGAGTTGTCGGAGACTAGCATTTGTGCCCGGCTTCGCCCGGGGTTTTGTTTTTCCCGTGGTTGTTTCCCAGTTTCAGTCGGTGTGACCTGAACGTTGACTGTGATAGGCAATTTTTCTTCCTGCAATGCTTCCCTTTTCCTCCCTCCAGTCTTCTCTCCCCCTTTCTTCTCATCATCTTCCTGCTCTCTTCCTTTTGCGAGATTTTGTAAAAACTGAATCGGTCTCCATCCCAAACACCCCCAAAAAACGTACCTTTTAAGTTCAGTTAATACTTAATGGTAACATACGCACTCTCCACCCCCCCCCCTTAATCTCTTTAGTTATTATATAATTAGAATGCTAATAGCTAATCTATAACAGACTCACTGCCCCACACGCTGGCACTTCCCGATCAACCCCCCCCCCATACTCCCAGTTAATCGATTTGGCTTAAACGGTGATCCGTGCCGTGTTAAAAATAACTGTCCTTCTTGCTTGACGTCTGTAAGACTTACCGCTGATATGACCGCACAAAGCACTGGTAGTCGAGGCAACAACAACAGCGAGGAAAGTAGCTTCCATCCCACGTTGCCTTGGTTCTTCTTTAGCTAAGTGAATTTCCTTTAGCTAAGTAACGGCAAATTAACATTAAAGTAAATTTCCTCAATTGATTATTCTTCAGCTTAGTAAATTTCCTTCAGCTAAGTAACGGCAAATTAACATTAAAGTAAATTTCCTTAATTGATTATTTTTCAGCTAAGTAAATTTCCTTCAGCTAAGTAACGGCAAATTACCATTAAAGTAAATTTCCTTATTGATTATTCTTCAGCTAAGTAAATTTTCTTCAGCTAAGTAACGGTAAATTCACGTTCAAATTGCCTTTTTTTTTTTGTTATGTACGCTAAGAGATGCTCAACTTTGTCCTGTGTTTCGCCGTGTTGCGTTACTTTGGTCCTAGTTCATTTTGATAATGGTTTCGTCTGCAAGAATTGTTAGTAGTGGCATCTAGTGGGCGATCTCAGAAGCTTCGCGCTCGCTCGCTCTCCCTCGCTTTCGCGCTCGCTCTCTCTCCCTCGTTCTCGCGCTCGCTCTCTCTCCCTCGCTCAGCTTTACCGTTTTCCTGGGAGACGCTCGCTTATAGTATACGATACAAACAGATACACATTCACACAGACCCCAGCAAAGTTATTTTGCTCTGCTTCAGACCACACTTCCCACCAAAAAATTCCATAAACTCGAAATAGTTTAATATCACGAACTTTGAGGGTCCTAAACAACTTTATCACAGCCGAGTGATTATATTGTCGGCTAGCAGCCAATCAGACAACACATCGTGCAGAAAGGCTCCTAGTTGCTATTCTCCCTAATAATCAGAAAGTGATCCTCCCTGCTAGTGCTGTTCTTGCATAACGCAGTAAGCAGAAAGTATGCCTTTCTGTCAGGTACCGACATAACTGAAATTATTCTTTAAAAATAAAGTGTGCCTTTTTGCCAGTGCTTACTGTACTTTGCATAATGCAATATTCTGAAAATGTACCTTCGTACCAGGTACTGATATCACTTAAAGTATTGTTTACAACTAACCATGATGGCCATAGAGACACTTAACAGACAGAATACATGAATACAGATGCAAACCTATTTACGTTGCTTTTTGGACTTATATGTCATACTACCTCAGCGGGGTATGCAACCCACAAGATTTGAAACCAAAGGCCGTGGTCTTACCGCTGAGGCATACTGACACGGCCAAAAGGAAACGTCCATAGGCAGCATTAAACACGTGCATATATACATATAAACAAACAAAGGACCTCGGCCTTTGATTTCAAAGGTCCCAGGTTTGATTCCCCGCATATAAGTCCAAAAGGCAACGAAAATAGGTTTGCCTCTGTATTTATTTAACTCGTGTCGAGATTTTGGCATTCCGTCTTTAATAGACATACTTTAATGACTATTAAAATTCATATAAAATATAAAAATAATAAGACACATGTAGATAACTCACAAGACTTGAAAGTAATACAAATCCCTGTCATTGTGGTTATTGTGGTCTTTTCAGTTTTATTTACTACTGGTTCGTCCATGTTATCAAGCCACTATAACATAAAACAAAAATATATTAGCTTGTATATTGAACTGTTTCACTCAAGGCGTGTGATTTTTCTCATAAAGTAAATATTTATAGTGTATTTAAGCATAATTTTTAAATAGCCGCCTGATTTCAAGATGGCGGGTATTAGACATTAATACTGGCGATGGCACATTCATTGTTTCAATCACCAAGTAACATCAACATTCTTAATTCGAAGGAAATCGGACGATAATAGTCATAATTTCGAAATGACCACCTGATTTCAAGATGGCGGCCATTAGCAGTTATTAGTGACGATCGCACATTCATTGTTTCACATGAACACGGATTACAAACAAAAGCGTCAAATGTGCCCTAAAAAAGGGGGTTATATGATTAAATTTTCACTTGTTAAAATGAACACGGATAAAAATTGATGATTTTCCATTGAAATAATAAAATGTACAATTGAGAAAATTCCATCTGTTTAGGTGCTGTTGTTGCTTTACCAATTATGTATTTAAAACGTAAAGCAAAACAGCACCTAAACAGATGGAATTTTCTAAATTGTACATTTTGTTATTTCAATGACAAATCATAAATTTTTATCCATGTTCATTTTAACAAGTGAAAATTCAATCATATATCCTCCTTTTTTATGGCACACTTGACGTTTTTGTTTGTAATCAACTATTTTCGTCTCCGTTATAAATTAGAAGGAAATCGGATAATAATAAGCATAATATCAAAATGCTAGCCATATTTCAAGATAGCGGCCATTAGAGATTAGTGTTGACGATGGAACATTCATTGGTACCAGAGAAAAGTATCTCTGTACTTAATTTGCACTACATCGGGCGATAATAAACATAATTTCAAAAGGGGCTGCACAGACTTCAAGACGGCGGCCAATAGAGACCACTGTTTCACTTAAAATCAAATATTTCTTCTCCGTTCTTCATTTGAAAGAAATCGGAACCCGATTTCAAGATGGCAGCCATTAGAAATTACCAGTCAGATCGCACAGTTTGACTTCAACTGTTTCCTCTCCGTTAAAAATTTAAAGGAAATTGGACTATAGCAAGCATACTTTGAAAATGGCTGCCCGAATTCAAGATGGCCGGTATTAGAGATTACTAGTGAAGATGGCGGATTCACTGTTTCGCTTGATATCAACTATTTCGTCTCCGTTCTAGATTTAAGGAAACCTGACAATAATAAGCACAAATCCAAAATGGCCGCCTGATTTCAGGATGGCGTTCATTAAGAATAATAGTGACGATGACACATTCATAGTTTCACTTGTTATCGACTATATCACGTACGTTCTAAAGTTAAAGGAAATTGGATGTTAATATGCATAGTTTCAAAATGGCCACCTGATTTGATATGGCAGCTATTAAAGACTACTACAAACAAGAGCACATTCATTGTTAAATTATTGGTATCATAAAATAGCATCTGTGCTCTGAATTTGAAGGAAATCAGACAATAATAAGCATAATTTCAAAATGGCTTCCCAATTTCAATAAGGCAGCTATTAGCAATTACCTGTGACGATCACACATCCACTATTTTACTTGGTATCAACTACTTCGTCTTT